>DWME01005612.1:0-14658 GCA_018244795.1 Parelbella ahira ahira | reverse complement strand
ACAGGACGCGATGGCGCTCATTGGAGGAGGCCTATGTCCAGCAGTGGACTGAGATAGACTGATATTGATGATGATGATCCGCAAGGATAAAAATATTTCGCCGTTAGTGGTCTCTGCCTACCTTGTAAGGGATCTCTGACGTGACAAAATTATTATAATAAAAATATGTTATCAGATGTATTGCAAGAGGATACATTGTTTTAGAAACAGTGATTTTGATGTTTACTTAAGTTTACGTGAATCGGAACGTATTTTTCAATTACAAAATGCGACCAACCTGCGCCGCGAGTCCACTTCGCAATACACATAAGTGAAGTCGCAACTAATTCAACAATGGTATTTCAAATGACCACGTTCCATTTCTCACGGCCGCACAAGTCAAGTCTCTTGACACTGTCGTTGGCCGACCTAAAGTACTGAACAGTCATATTCTGCGCCACACATCGTTTATAATATCTAATAAACGATAGCCCTTGTTGAAACAGTCTTTATATTTATCTGTAATAGGTTGTTGATGGTAGAATTGCAACAAAAAAAAACGGACAAATAGGAAGAAGATATGTAATTCGCAAACAGACCTCTAAAATAACCAGAGTAGTGTTAATCATTCATGAAATATTATTTAGGATATTTTGTAATAACGTAATATTATTAGTTAAACGACTATATATTAAGTATATTTATACCTATCTATATCTCCTGCATATTTTTTATTCTAGGTAGGTAAACACTATTCAATCGTAAACAATAGTATACAAGACGTAGGATGTATCATAGTCGCCAACTACACGAGATTGTGGGCATGTCTTCATATGCAGTCCCATGAGAGTCGTTGACCGAGACAATCATTTAATCTACTGTGCTCAGTGTGACTCACGTGTGTCATAAGATTAAACACACTGTAGACTTGTGTTCTTTTCTTTGTGCATTTAGCGAAACTGAAATTGCCGGCGCATGATAATATAGGCGTGATGTTAGGATTATCTAACTATATTATCATTAGATAATTACGCATACTCATTTCAGTAAACATTTTGTGAAGGTGAATTTCAGTATCAATCCCACTTGCAGGTATTTTTATACGACAGTCGATAGTAAGTTCATAATTATTTATAAAATAAAAAAGCGTCCGTAACTTAAGATTGACTTAACAAATAAGTAATATTGCGAAAATATGACTAACTTTACATAAAAAAAAAACATATTTTTTCCATCAGCAATAAGTCTGGATTTGTTCAAAATCTTATTTATTAAAAAATTACTTAAATGTCTAAGCTTGCCCCTATTACCCGTTAAATTTAGAATGTATTAATCACCGCGATTATGTAATTTTAAAATTATTCGTTACACAAATAATTTTGAGAATTGAAACAGTAAGGTTACCATGTATTACATCTTTTAGTTTTTTCCAATATCCGGTAAGTACGACTTTCAATCTTATCATAACAAAACCTTTTAATCTTTCTATTGTTAGATTTAAGACTGATGATCTCCTGAGGCTGGTCTGCCACACTAATTAGTGCCGATTGACAGATTCCACACGAATTAGCAAACCTTATGGCTGACTAGTAAGAAGGTTTCTCACAATTTCTTTCAACGTATGATTTTTTTCATGAAATAAACATTATGTATTAGCTAATTATAAGATAATAACACACCTATATGCAATTAAATATATTTAATTAGGTAAAATGTAAAACTTTTTTGAGGTAAAAAACCCTTGAAGAGTACGTAAGCTTACGTAAAGAGTACGTGCATGAAATAAGTTACGACTGTCTTAAATCCGTGCATGAAACCAATCGTGCGTCGCTAACATCTGTACAAAGGGCGGAACTGAATCAATCGATCAAGAACAAGTAATCGTGTAAAAAGAGAAGTTATATTTCAAACAGAAGGAAAAACACGAAAACAGGATGTAGGAAAGAAGTTCTGTATAATATTTTTAAAAATCGTTTTAGAGAAGAGCTTGAGAGAAAGAGCATTAGATCAATAAAATAAATAAAAACAATTCTAATTAAAAAAAAAACACAACGTGGACCCTTTCCATTTCGGTCCTAATGTCTGCTTTTTCTAAGTTTTTAATTTGAAATTGTATCATAGATGGGACTAAAGTATTCCTATGTTATTCTTTCTATTTTATTGTAAAGAAACAATAATGATACAAGTGATATACTGAGTCTATACAATACCCGGTCCCCGTCATCACAGCGTTATCCCACAAATCTTAGTCGCTGATCAGTCACCAGAACTAAACTTCAGGTTAATCGGTAAACAGGAAGGGGTAAAATGTCAATGACTAGATCTGACCCTCAAAATCCCAAGCCAATTAATAACCGTTTAACGAAAGACGTTCCCCTACAAGGAGATACATGACGACTATCGAACATATATAAAATTCGAATCTACAAACGCCATATTGACTAAACCGACGTTGAAAGTTAATAAATATAAATAAAACATACATCAGTCTAAAACCTAAAACTCGACTATATAATAATCTTAGAGAATATTCTTCTACAACAATTTTATGTGTTAACTATTAAATATTTATCGTGTAATAAATAGACGAATATTCTTAGATTTTCTAGTCGAAATTAAGTGATCTCGTTGATCGAGTCGGTAGAAACACAACTGTTAATCCAGAGATCTTGTCGCAATTGCCGAGTCAGTTACTATTGGATGTTACTAGCTTAGATTTTATAGCCGAAATTTCTACTGATGGCTCAGAGTCTGGATTTCTATCCGGTGTATAGCAATAGATTCACCATAATTGTGGGACGTAAACGTAAGTGGTGAAACGTAGGAGTATACTACACTCTTTTGCCTACCCCCTTGATTAC
The DNA here is from genome assembly GCA_018244795.1 of Parelbella ahira ahira. NCBI lineage: Eukaryota > Metazoa > Arthropoda > Insecta > Lepidoptera > Hesperiidae > Parelbella > Parelbella ahira. The sequence goes on along the minus strand of DWME01005612.1, from coordinate 11,818 downwards.
AGACGTGACGTAAATTTGTACTTACACATTTCAATTTCGTACAAAAGTCTAGTGGTGTACAGAACACCGCTACAGTACAGAACAGTGCAGTGTACACTAAGATGAAATGTGTGTTTACTAAAATGAAAACTTTAAAACATTAATTCTCGATGCACACAGAACCCAAAATGCTTAGCCACTACTGCCTCGATCTCGTTACGCGTGATGACTGATATTCACTGTTCTTTAAAGCGTATGAAGCCACATTTTAGCGTTCGCAATATAAAAGGATGGACAGCGGTAGCCAAATGACATGAAATATATTACTTTTATGTTATATTAACAATATTTACGCCAGGCAATAATTTCCACTAGTAAATAATGAAGAACCGACTATCGTAGTAGGTCTACATGCAACAGTGGGAGGCTGATGGTTACATGGTTGAAACATTATTGGCTATTGCGAATTGATATTTATTGTCGCCTCTCGGCACTGTAAGGTACCTAATACATAATATGAGGCTCTACATTCAATTGTCGTTCCTATTGCTTCATATAAGTTTTATTATTATTACCAAACAACACTGCTCACATGACCATTTCAAATAAGACCCCAAAATAAAGAAAAATCCAAACCAAAACCATCTACGCATATGTAAGATCCATTCACAAAAACGCAATGTGGATAAGCAGGTAGTAAACAACAATGGTCAACATGAAATCGTCAAGAATTCTACCTGTAACGTTGCTACCTGATGTACAATGGAACCATTGTGTTTTACATTGTGAGTGCATTTCTCGAACTACCCACCACACGGTTGCTTCTGTCAATGTACGAGTAACTTCACTTGTATTTACAGTACTGTACTTTTTTTTATAAATTTATGACTGTTTTTATGCCGTCCTTATTATTTGTTTACCAAATTTTCGTGTATCTGATGAGATATTTACCTGCGCTAACGACAAAAAATTACCACTTTTGAATGAAGGGTATGAATTCGGTTTGTAAGTTGAAGATGGAATTTAATTGAAAATATTAAAATTTCTGTATCACAACCACAAATTGACAGGGACAGGGCTCGATGACGCTCATTGGGGGAGGCCTATTTCCAGCAGTTGACTGGGATAGGCTGATGATGAATCAAAAATTAAAAATATCATTATTATCGTCATCAGCCTATAACAGCCATCAGTAACAGTCATCAGCCTATAGCCAGTGTACCGGATTACTTCAGTCCTATTTAAAATAATTTTCTTTAGCTCGAACTAATCCTGATACAGACCAATCCACTGGTTAGCAGAGGGTTTCCGTAATTCCATAATTCTATTTCATATTTCTCTATTTTCTCAGCTTTAATTCCTTAAGTGAAAGTCACAGTTGAGAGTTGAACACGAACCCAGAATCGAATCGAATCATATTTAAGAATTCATTCCCACAACTTTTAACCATAATATATTTGCTTAAATAGGACATTATATGTACAAGCATCTCTTGCTAAAGCACTCCATGAGAGTTGAACACGAACCCAGAATCGAATCGAATCATATTTAAGAATTCATTCACACAACTTTTAGCCATAATATATTTGCTTAAATAGGACATTATATGTACAAGCATCTCTTGCTAAAACACTCCATGCATTATTTTAATCTTAAACAAAAAAAATATCAACTTATCCTAGTACAGTTCATTGTATAAAACAGTCCATAGACAAAGTTTATATTTTTTAAAACAGATTAGGAATTCGCCAAAAAACGGCAAAAAAAATTGTTATTGCGGTCAATCACCGACATATCGAATTGAATCGATTTTGAATGCTCGAAAATATCGCTTAACCGCGGCGAAAACTCAAAATATTGAAGTAATTCAACACTTCAACACTTTTAACTTACGATTTGGGGGGACGCGTTAATAATTTTAGCGACACAATAAATCTATGATACTTTCGCCGTATGACGTGTAAGATGTGCAATACTTGTGTCGAACTCTACTTGCGCATTTTCAAATTTTTAGTATTTAATATTAAATTATTGGAATATTAAACATATCGTTCAAATAAAGTTATAATATGTAGAATTATAATTTTATGTTACAAAGTTAACGACCTTTTTTACCTAATATGATCAATGCATAATGACTTAAATATTATTATACATGTTTACTGAGAATAAACCCAAAATTGTTAGTAGAATTGTGCCTCTAATCAACTGTCTGAAAAGTTACAAGTGTCATAGAGGTTCTGACGTTGTTACGTTCCACGTCAAGGGTTGCAACAACCCTTCGACAGAAGCGAGTGCGATTTAATTACAGGGAGATTTTAAGTGTCTCCGTGGTGATTCACCCCATGTGGGATAACAGTGAGGATAATTAAGGTAGAATGATCTTAACCCTTCTTATTCTAGGAGAACCCGTGTCCAGCAGTAGAACGGTAGAAAGGGTTGATGATGATGATGCAGGTGTACCACTTTCAGCATCAGGAATAAAATTTGCATCACACCTTGATGAAGGCAAATATTTTAATACATTAGCACTGATACCAATTTACATGGCTGAAGTCTTGAAAAGTATTATATAATGCCAGACAAATAATATATTTTTTAAGGATTAACTCAATTAAACTGGGATCTACGGAAATTCTAAATTATGAGTGATTCATTATTCATTGGGTGACTCGAAAACTTATATAAAGCCGATATAATTATACTTGTTCACTAATCTCGCTGGACTGCCTTCAGAACCAGTAAAAGATCAAAAAAAATACAAGTTAAATACCACAGTTCCAAACATTAATTATAGAATGATGTGAAATGAAGATGCGAATATGGGAGCGCTTTCTTTCACACGAAAGCACGCAAGTGGAGTAGGACCATTAAAATTTCGCGGTACTCTGTCTTGATATCAATTAAAAGTAGTAGTCCCTGTAAATGTCGAGACGCTCTCGTGTTAATACGCACTTGTGGTGCTACGCAGCAACGAACCCGGTTATGTGACGAGGAGGTAAAATTGTCATGATAAAAAAAAACCCTCCAACAACCCTCCAACCGGTCGTCACAGACAGAACTATAATATATGGCACGCACATATACACAAACATTTTTATTCCATTACATCTTTATTGACTGCCTCACTGATCGAGTGGAAGCAAGCGTGACTGCCGATCGGGAGGTCCTGTACCTAAAGTTTGTACATTTGAGTATGTAGTTATCTAAAGATTTATTATATTTTTAACGATGATTTGAGTCCGCCTACAGGGTCGATTACATGATATCAAAGAAAGGTGCAGTTAGCAAAGAATCGTGGCAGCTGTAACAAGGAGTACAAAAAGAAATGGTTGCGACAAATAGCGTCATCGTGTCGCATTAATAAGTAAAAAACTGAGTAATTATTAAAAAAAAATAGTTACTAAGACAATTCCTTATTGGATGGATACGGTTTTTACCGTGGCAATGTATAAACCACATTGTCTTACCAACCACCCTCCACCCCCCCCTCCGCCTTACCTCCTCGCCCAAACTGCAATTATTGAACTGATGATAAATATATTATAATATACTATGTTTTAGTAGCGATATACAAATTTTTGATTATTATTTTAAATCAAGAACAACATAAGTGGCGACATCTAAGTCAGTATACAAGTAAAGTTTACATATAGAGATAACAGATGGCACCACAAGTTCATAACAACATAAGTTCTGAACAAGTATGACTAGCACATACATGTTGGTTTGGAGGTAAGTGAACCTGGTAGGAATTGAAGCAACAACCTCCGTCCCAGCAGTCAAGGTCGGTATCCACTTGACCAATGGACCTCTCAAAATATCAATACTTCAATCTTTAGTTGCTTAACGCAACTGATTTGCTAGTAAAACAGGATACTAAGAGTTAAAGTAATTCTTAGGTTAAGAAGCTTACTCCATGTCGCATTAAAGAACTCAAGAAATAAAAGAACCGTTTAGACAGGGGTATAAATGATGCACTAATTAGTGATTATATGTTAATATTACACTAACTTTCACTTGACTCACGAGAATTTAAGGTCCATTGTAATCATAAAGTTATGAGCGCACATCTGTGGGAGAACTTTCTCTCTGGAATCGTCTTGATCACGTAATGAGTATTTTCGTAAAGGTCCACTTTGCGGGGATCATTTTGTAATCATTATAATGCTTTAAGGTAAAAGGTTATCCGTTATAATCGTATGCAAGCTTACGTCGTCCGTATCGGCTGACCTGTCTACGATAATCGGTTTATAATGTTCACAAGCTATTTACTAATATTCATACACTTTGTGACGATATTACAGCGGTGTCTAAAGGACGATCGCTCTGAATGTTACACTATTTGAACGGTTTTAGGTGCTTTAAATTTATCCAGCAGTTGTGATTAATTAAAAAAAAAAAAGATATAAAACGTTAATAACCCTATTTTTACGTTTTCTAGCAAAATTATAGGATTATATGAATGATTATCAAAACCAGTCTTTTGGTCTCACAAAAATGCAGTATATAAAATCACAGATAATATACATACAATACCTGGTACCTAAAAAGTACTAAATGCAAATTATGAATAATGTGCCTAACGTCTTCCTGCATTCAATTTGAGACCTGAATACAAAGCATGAAGATCGTGACATAATTTGGCCAATTGGCGCCATGTTAAACAATTAACCGCTGTTAAAAGTTCAGCGAAACATCTGGAGCGCATTCAATAGTACCTACTTGCTTAACTCTGTTTCGTAACGAATTAAGCACTTCTTTTATAAATACTGGTAACACTCGAAAATTGAGAAGAACAAATTTGAGTTAGATATTAATAAACGCTATTAGGCAATTCGTGTTGAAAAAACATAACCTGATCTAGAATGATAAAAAAAATCTGTTTGAACATAGGTACATTAAATGTTATTTACTCGAAATTTTTGCGGCCACGAATTCTGATGAGCATTGCTAAGTTGTCGTTTCCGCTAATTACACCTTTGCCTAACGTTTCATTCACAAGCATATGGCGAAGCAAAGGTTAATAAACCATAATTCCTTTAAAACAATGGTTACAGGTAAAGTTACCTAGTGTAATATGATACAATACATCATGTTAAATACAGCTGTTTAATAAATAATACTTGAGAAAGCATAACCCTTTAAAATGTTAAAACACGGTGGTACAATTTTTTTTTGCTTTTCCTAAATTTATTAGAATAAAAATGAAAGATTTAGTTAATTTCGAACGCAAGAATAATATTTAAATGAGGACGAAAGGGTCGTTTTATTATTCATTTGCAAATACCTACTAACTTTATATATTGTTTTTTACGAGACAAAGGTTAATACCCTATAATTTCTCACTTACTTGAAAGTCGGACTGACAAAAGACGCTTGTTCCAACTTGATGTTACACTGCATTACATTAGATCATTCAATGCAAATAAAGGCCACTGTGACTATTCCTGGTAAAAGCTTATCAACGGTGAATAGTAATCCTATACCATATTTTAATGTGATTTTTGTTATTCCGACAAACGGAAGATTAAATATTTACTTTTAAATTTTTATCATTGTTTGGGTATTTATTTCTACCTTTTTATTTTATTTTCTTGTCGCTTAAGTATAATGAAAACCTATCATGTATTAGATTAAAATAGAATTTCGTACCTCCAATAAATTATCGACTTATTTATTCCCATTATTAAAACTATTAACTAACATCTTTTTTCTTAACAAATTCTAATTATGATTATTTATACTTACCGTTTTTTTCTTATTCGCCCTTAATAATTAATTTTCATGTGTATCCTGAGTTTAATGATCTAGTAATTTAAAAAGTAATTTAAAATGTACATAACTCTATTGTCAATGGTAATTGGCAAAACTAATGTCTTCTGCAATGTAATTAAACAAATCATTCAAAAAAGGAATGTTGGTGAGAATGGTTCTCACCTCTGTTTCTGTGTATATTTCTTTAGGATTAAATTTCTCACAATAAATTACTAGAAATTTTGTGCTGTTAGTATTTATGTGATATTTATAATATATTTTTAACATTTCTTGATTTTTATTTTCATTTCTCATGTATGTTTTGATCATTGTGTATTCTATGTTTCAAATATCCCTGTTTATAAAAAAAACAAACTTACACTATTTTGAATCTTTATTATGTCTACACATACCGAGAAGTGTACTCGAATTTCGCTAATAAGCGGTTTTCATGACTATTGTATTCTATTTTCACCTCCAATGATTGTGAAAACCGACACAACAGTAAATATGCGTAAATATATCCTTTCGTGAGTTAATATATGTGAGAACCTACCTACCGGAGATTTAATTTCCACTAACATCAACATAATTACCTATATGACTCATTCCATACTACTTCAACAGTTCATTTAGAAAGAATTGCAGAAATTAATATTAGTGTACCATAATGTTTGGATTGGTTTCACCCAAAACAAAAATTATTTGAAATACCCTCAGGTATTTTAAAAAATTTAACTAAGTATGTACATATATGTTTAGAATGCATATGTACCACGAAGAAACATAGGAAGCTTGCTAAGTTCGTTTCCGATATGGTGGACTATTAAAAAACACTTTACGTTCATACAACGTTCCAACAGAAGGTCAGTTTCGCAAGGGCAACCCACGAGCACTACGCTGAACGATCACATATACTTATTATAATGAACCCTTTTGTCGTTCCACTGTTACACACGACTTCCTCTCAGAATAAGCACGGTCATAGAGGTAATCTGCCACGCTGGCGAAGCGTCAGTTAGCAGACTTCACACTTGTATACTCACAGTTCCGGCAGATCTGTTACATGGCATAATTGTTTGAAAACAAAATATGGGTACAATAAAATGTACTTCTATACCTCGGAACGAATTAACCACCCCGTGTATAGTATATAACCATATTGTATATAGAAGATAACGGTCACATCTTAAACACCCACTCAGCCGAAACCTCTCACGGCCGCCTGATAAACGATGATTTAAGTTTAACTATGTGAAAACAACAGTATAACTAGATACGGTATTGTTGCTGACGAGTTGGGTAAAAATACGCTTTCTTTTTCTATTGTTTAGAATAGCTTCGCACTTATCTTTTATCTTTATGGAGCTATAAAAGATATGGAATTTACCGAACGAATTACATTTTCGGGTCAGAGATTTTCAAACTTTGCTTTGTAGGAAATAGTTGAGATGAAATTTGTTTACTGCGGTGGTGTGTTGAAAGTAACATTAAAAACGTAACATCACACCTGCAATCCCCGAAGGGGTAGGCAGTGGGGTGTAGTACTCCTCCGCGTTTCACCAATTACGTTTAAGTCCCATGTAAATAGGTGGTGAGCCTATTGCCATACACCGGGCACAAATCCAGACACCGGGTCACTACGAGAAATTCTAAATTAGAAAAATTCCATAGTACCCGACCCGGGATTTGAACCCAAGATCTCCCGATCGGCAGTCGCGCTTGCAATCACTCGACCAACGAGGCAGTGTGTTGAAAGTGTATTCGCAAATAAACATACGTGGGAACTGTATTAAGTATAGACATGATGTTACATGATGGCCGCTTGGCCACTTATTTTAGCGTTTATTGCTGACCATTAAATACATATTATTAACAAAAATTTGACTTAAATTTAACATTTTTTTTCCGGTTTAGTAGTCAGCGTGTCTTGTAACACGTAGGCCTCTTCCATTTACTTCATTCTTCTCTATCTTTGGCTTTTCATACGCAATATAAAAAATTGTACGAGTTGTTCTCGAATTTTCTAAGGCCACAAACATAACATAACACCCATATTTCTCCGAAGGAATAGACATCGGAATGTGGTATTTCGACTTTTCATCAGTTACGTTCTACGTTACATAGAATAGGATTCGAGTCTGTTGCCATACACCATAAATTCTGACCCCAAGCTACTACAGGAAATTTCATGTTTGCCAGTGTTCTATACATCCAAACTCAATCTAGCTCTAGGCTATATTCACTCTAAAAGACCCGCTAATGCTTAGAAACTGCTAAATGTTTCAAGAAAATACGACACTGGCTGAATACATGAACAATTTGAAGCCATATTCACAAAAAGAAAATAGTAGGATCTTCACAATCCAAGTATTTCGGAGTAACCGATTGGGTGTAAATGTTATCCGAAATTAATTATGCAAAAAGAACTCGCCAGTTACGAGAGGTCATTGCCACCACATTTTATTTTATTCGTAAGTTATTTACGTGCGTGTAAATATGGTCTACTTTTTTCTGTATCCGTAAATAGGTGAAATTAATCATTTATAGTGATGTACAGAAATGCTAGCTGATTATTTATCGCCTGTTCAAACTATGTTAAGAAGATACCATTAATCAGTCTTACTAATACCGTAATACAACATGCTTAATGTAACTTTATATTTCAATTTCTGCTATAATATTTCAAATCCTACTATATTCGATGCGTTTATTAACATGGTGTATAAGATGTAGGCTCAGCCCCTATTTTATAGAACGTACGTAAATATCAATACGAGTCAATCTACTATAATCCTCTGCCTTCCTCTTCGGGGAGACACAGGGGTAATGTTACGCTATAGTAGTAATAATATGTTTATACTTCTGTTATTTGACTAGATTACTAGATAATCGTTGTTTGGGAGATAGTAATGCCACATCACTTCCTAGCCGCTATGCATAACATCTTTGTATCCTGACATGAGTACAAGTTAGCTCGCAGGATTTGCGTAGCAACTGCGTCTTGATGGGCCTAAATCAATTATTGGTCAATTTTGTATGTAATTATATTTAATATGTATCAATTAAGTAGCTACAGATACTTTTTAACTATAGTTGATCAGCATGTTTATATCTTACGCACTTTGTTTCATGCATCGGGTCAGTCTTATTAATTAGATTGTTATGGTAGCATAGAGCTTAACGGCAAAACGGATTCGGATTACACAACTCTGTAAAACAAAGTTGTTTAAACTAAATTATATAGTCAAACAACAATCAATTAAAACGTTTAATTAAGTTACGATAGATTTTAATAACGTAATTATGTTTTTGATTAAACCTGCAATATTCATAATTATATGAAATTGCTGTCTTAATTCAAATATTGCGCCTTAACGCAAATTAAGTTTCTAACAATCGAGCTTCATAAATGTTATTGTTCAGACGCAAGCCGCTTGAGGTGAATACTGAATTAAGCTTAAACTTTAATACGATGCCCTTTAGTTCACAATTGCTTAAACGAATGCCGGCTTCTACGAGATTGCACCTACTTCATCAAAATTCATAGTTTCTCAAAAAACTGCCCACAGTTTCTATCACCGCGGCCCTTTCGCCTAATCTTAAAAACATGGAACCATAAATCTTATCCTCGATAGCCATTAAACTTTTTTGCCGCCCACGCGAACTTTTTCGAAACAAAAAAAGGCAAAGGTCCTCAACCGAACGGCCTAATAACATGGAACTTTCAAAACTACATAGTACTCTTTGTTCTACAGTGCTATGAGAACGTTATTATTACGCCTCGCCGGAACTTCAAATATAAAGCCTTCAAAAATAAGATCGCATCCACTCACCATAAAATCAAGTATGATCACCAAATCCTGTTCTTGGATCACTTAAACCGTAAAACATCCTTTTGCACGCACAAAACTATTTCAAATCGGAATTGAACGAAACACATGTCACTGACGCCAACCGCGCTTCAATGCGTTCGTTTAGGATAATCTTGCAGCCATTTTAATTTACTTCAAACAAGTTGTTAAGACAAACTTTACTTTCTGTCACTTTTCGTTTTTTTATCCAGCGTTTCAAACACAACGCGCGCACAGCGCGTCGCGTCGAGTTTTGACTGGAGACTCGGATAGGGAGTCAAGTCAAAGATATTTTTACCTGTGAGAGCAAAAAAGTTTTAACCGAACACGACTCGGTTACACCCCCAACGTAATATCAACACAAACACAACACTGTAAAGTTCAATTTGCTTGAAACATTGTAATTGCATTAGTGTGACTGTAAGCCGATATATACCTAATACAAATAAAACTGTATTGTGTGGGCATAAAGTTAAATTTTCCTTGTAAAGTTGTAAAAGCTCAACCAATATGCTACAATTCAATGTATATGCTGGGCAGTTGGTTGAAATCAGAGATTCTTAAAGTTTACTAGCCAAGACATTAACTGTCGACCTATTTAACGACATGATGAATTGATTTGTATTTACGGAACGAAGAATAATGAAACAAGGATAATAAAATTAAGTTCACAAAGACATTCTTTTGTTTGTTTTGAAAACACGCTGTCAATGATTGTGATGAAATGAACCTGTTTTCTTATACTTACGTATAGATCGTTTAATTTTAGTGTTACGAATCTAGATATAACTTCATTGTGTATTGTTTTAATACATTTAAATGACAAATTCATGTTCCAAAGCCAGAGTCAAACTGTATATATTTAAAATTTAAGAACAACTCTTGTCAGGCACATCGTGCTCCCCTGTTTTTAGATTATTCCAACCGGCTCAAAGAAACTCCAAGCTATATCCCATTCTATAATCATCATCATGTCTTTTACACATATTATTTGTATATTATTTTGCTTTCGAATCTATGTACATTGTACCATGCTTTATTATGATGTAAGATTTTTATCAGTGTATCTTTTATAAGACATACAAAAATGTGTTTTAGAAAACAAACATAATATAGTACTTTATTCCGCACGTGCTATCATTGTATAGGTACATATATGATGGTATGCTACGAATTGAAACATTGAATAGACCAATTGAGGAGCTGAAATAAAGACATTTGCATCGTCATTTATTGTCATTTATGATGATTCCCGGCTAGGGTATGGAACCCAGGACCTGAAACACTCGACCAATGAGACAGTCATTTATAATTCTAATATTGAACAAAAGTTCACCATCGCGCGGTATTAAGTGGTCAGCGACTTTTATACATATTTGGAATGCCAAAAGAATCGTCAATGCAATATTATTACAGTGCACACAAGAACACAAGTTAGACAAAAGGATCATGGGTTCTATTTGGAAACAATTTATTCTGAATAAATGTAATGAAACCAAATACTTATAGTAATTTGGGTTTCTGCTTGAATGCTAAAGATGATAACAGAAATTTCCAACAAAAATATCTATATCATACTCGGTAACGCATATTTTATATTATACAGTATATTAATCAATGCTAAACAACATTTAGGAGCATATAAATAATATGTAACAACGAAGAAACGGCGCCTAACGGCATTTTATCAAACAACGTGTACTTTAACATAGTTTGAGAGCCACCTGCCGGGGTCCGTACCCAAACTGGTTTCCACGTAGAAATGAAACAGCCTTCAATAAGCCATGAATTAACGACACTCGTATTGTTGTTATCTGCTTATTGTAACGTTGTTTCGTAATATATTATTTAAGAATACCCTTTGCTTTTATTATTATATCTAGTTCACAGATACACACATTTAGGATATAACAGAAAATATCCATGCAGATATTGTCTATATTTGGTATTAAAGTAACATATGGTCAGTGGTCACCTCGTGTCCATAAGTATTTACTTACAACCAATGGGCATGTAGTATCCAAGATAAAATAATCCTTTTAAGTCCAGTCTCACACAAGTACTTCTGAGAATGAAATCACTTATAATATGAAAGGCTGTGTGTGTTTACGTTATATGTATTTAATAACGACAATGCTTCAAATTTTATATTTATAAATACTATTGTCCTAACAGTAGTTATGATGCTGAATCCTACAAGCCGAAGACAGGGTGCGATGGCGCTCATT
>DWME01005611.1:0-14658 GCA_018244795.1 Parelbella ahira ahira | reverse complement strand
TTAACCCTCTCAATATGAGAGGAGACCCATATTCCAACAGTGGAATGACAAATGGGTCGATTATTATTATTATTATATTTGAGACTGCCGCGTTGGTCGAGCGGTTGCAAGCGCGACTGCCGATCGGGAAGTCCTGGGTTCAAATTCCGGGGAGGGGTACTATAGGATTTTTATAATTTAAAATTTCTAGTAGTGACTCGGAGTTTGGATCTGTGCCCGGTGCATGGCATTAGGCTCACCAAATTCCATGGGACGTAAACGTAACTGGTGAAACGTGGGAGTGTATTACACCCAGGGGATTACGGGCATGCTGTTACGTTTTTATATTTGATCACAAATGAAAAATATTGATATAGCGTAAATAGAAATTTCAAAAGAGTAAGTGAAACCTTGCAGATAACACTACGCCTGCCAGGTGGCCGCGACACTCCCCCGAAGCAATACGTCCTGGTACCGTTTATCATAATTTCTGTCACGCCGATGTGGGATATCAGGGTTATGCCGTTGATGCCGGCCAGAGCAAATCGTTGAAGACCAGCTCGCTTCCGTACTTCCACGTTGTTTTTCATACTCATCGTGTTCACTATAGCTTGCCAACCGTACACGAACTCATGCAAAGGACCTTTAACAAGGGTAACAGTTAAACTACTATTAATCTTTTCTTAACACCGTAGTCTTACCATTTCTTACTAACAGTTCCATTACATTGTATGGTGTTCTCGTCTTTTATAACTATTGTACGACATCATAAGATAATACCGCGCGTTCGATAATTCCGCGCATTAACGTATTGTAGAAACTAAACACTTCCAGTACTATCCAGGACTTAAAAATCATAGCTCGAAGCGCCTTCACCTCCCCGCGCACGGTCAGCTTGTTCCGAGCACCGACGGAATAGCACTGCGTCGTGCAAATTTTTACTAGCGTTTCTTATAATTTGGCAGATATTTTTGATACACATACACACACACATACACTATCAGCCTGTCATCGTCTACTGCGGGACATAGGCCTCTCCAATGACACGCCACTGAGCTCGATCTTCTGTTCTACGCATCCAACCACTGCCAGCCACTTTGCGTATATTGTCAGTCCACCTAGCTGGAGGGCGTCCTACACTACATTTGCCAAGTCGCGGTTTCCACCCAAGAACACGTTTGCTCCAGCGGCTATCGACTCTGCGACAGATGTGATCTGCCCACTGCCACTTCAGCTTGCTAATCCTTTGAGGTATCTCGATAACTTTTGTATTAACTCACCAATGCCAAAGCTTGAGCTATGTCGATAACTTTTGTTTGAACTCACCAATGCCAAAACTATCTCCATCTAAAAAGTTAAACATCTCGCCAAAGGAGTCAGGCATAAGGCCCGCTACCACGGTAGAAGCTTGCATGTCGCCGGGCAGCAAGGGCATCATCTCATCCGCCGGCGTGGTGAACTCGTGCGATACATTGCTGTAATGGTTCCGTGCAGCCAGAGTCTGAAGAAGGAATTTCATTCATTCATTATCAAACCGTTCCCTACTAGACAAAGGCTTCTTCAATACAACGCTTTTGAGCTCGATCCCGCTCATTGCATCCAAGTCGGTCACTCTGCGTATATCGCTACTTTACCTAACTGTATGGCGTCCTGTGCTACGTTTGCCAATAATAAGGAATTAAGTAATAACGTACGCCATGCAATTAAATATTAAGTGGTCAAATTATTTGAAATGATCAAATATTGCCTCTTGAATATCAATTGACGATATAATAATAAGGTAACTGTGCCTGTGAAATCCATGTTATTGCAAGTGCAATAACAACAGCCCACATGGTGGCGTCGAATCAAGATGGAATAGAGAACGTTATAAGTAAAATACAATAATTGGCAGTTTGACCAGTGTTCGTTAGCACTCTTACTAATTGGATCGACGCAAAAATAATTGAATACAACACTTAAAAGTAACTAAAGTATACACCATCACACGATAGACGACCTTGAATTAATATGTAATGTACCTAAATAGATTTTTTTCGTAACAATCTCTCTAGTCGAAACTAGAGCTCGCTTTTTTGAATCTAAATGCTAGGTCGATTGTAAGCTTACCGTCCATATCAATAGCAGTAGGATCTAAAACTGTTACTCCTCCTGTCGCACCTCAAAATGTATCCCACAACTTTAAACTTAACTGGTATGGTTCTGTTATTGCATTTTTTTGTACTGGTTACTGGCGTCTGTTAATAAATTTTTTGAAGTCTCGGACAGACGGTTAAAATATCTTTTTTATTTTTAAACTAGCGGTGTCCGCGACTTCGTTCGCGAGCGAGTGACTTTTGTATTTTATGGGTTTTAAATTTATTGTATGGTACCCCAAAACCTTTTTTGCGACACCTTGGTGCTATACAATTTCATGTATTATGAAAGTAGCCTAAGTTACTCCTTATTACATCAGCTATCTGCCAATGAAAGTTCCGTCAAAACTGGTTCAGCCGTTCCAGAGATTAGCCGGAACAAATAGACAGACAGACAAAATTGTTGGTTATTTTGGTGTATCTATGTACCGTGTATATACATACATGCATATAGTAAAAAGCGGTTATTTTAATATTACAAACACACTCCAATTTTATTGATTTGTATAGATAAACGTGTAATATTTTTCGTGTTCATTGTTTTCACTTATTTTGTTTGGTGTACAATTATCAAATGCCTTGAATGCTGTTCCACGGCTATTATTGAATAGGCTGGACTGTAATTATTTATGGCGTATCTGATGAAATTTGTAAACCAAACTCGTTGGTGTGTCACTTAAATATGTATTTAAAAAAAATTTAAAACACGCCCCTATTTCTAATCGAACTAAAAACTAGGAAATAATTTTTAATGACTATGAGCTTATATTACAGCCGTAGAAGGTCGAACAATCAATCATGATGCATCGCCTCAAACTAAAATTGTAATAAAATAATTTTAAAACAAAATTAAAATAAATTATTTAAGTTATTAACAGAATAATTCAATTCAGAGAAAAAAGCGTGGGGTGCTTCATATTTTAAATATTACAATCATTCTATTGGCAACCACCTATGAGAGGATAGTTATGAACCGTAGTAAATGCAAGTGGCCTTAATTTTTCGAAAAGGAAAACGATAAAAAAGAGTTGATGATGACGTCAGTCGCCGCGATTTAAAGTGTAGAATTGTCCATATGACGCTATCACTCATTCTGTCGCTTGTTATGTAGCACGTGTTTTACTGTTATTTTCCGATACAGAGTAACGAACTGTATAATATTGTAACTTGGAATTGAATCACTTTGAATCAGATTATTGGCGTTTTTCACATGACAGAGTAGTCAGTGATATTGGTTGGCGGTCAAAAGCACATAATATGTCAGAACGAGAATACAAATTGTATCAGAAGTCAATGTTTAAATTATTATTGTCAACATTTACACCAGAGTAAGACTGAAATTTTCCAGTCCTTTGCAAGAGAAAGTTAGTTTTATTACACGTTCTTTTATTACGCAAGAAAAGAAATGAAGGACTGTTTTTTTATTACACTTTATTAAGTTAGACCGAGGTTACCTTAGTTATCTCGGTTAACATGGCGCGCAATGGCATTCTTTATCAGTCAAACCACATGATTTTTCTTTTAAAGAGCCCATTATTTTAGCTAGATGTCCTTTATCGAAATTGCTACTGCGACAGATTTCTACAGACAGATTACTCACAGTGCTGTTTACTGCTATCGAGATATTTAGCTATAAACCAATTTTTATTTCCGCTAGGGTTCGAAGATATTTTTAGCTGGGTCTTTTCGGCGTGCTGTAAGTTCTGTGGTTATTAATACGAAACAGTAAGATTTTTAATACAATTGGTATTGTAATTAGAAATAAAACACTGCAAGTTACACAAAAGCATTTATTTTCAAAAAGCTTAAAAAATGCATACAAAATTTGGCACAAAACAGAGGAATTATAATAATTTAAAAATACAATCTCAGATTGGTATAAAAATGTATACATAGATAATAGAAATAAATACACACTTGCTCAAGGAATAAATGTTTCAGGAAGAACATTATACAGTAGATTAGTGACGTAACGAATGTAATTTTTTGAACATTCGCGAATGCGAATGCGAATATTCAGTTTTTATTCAAATTTGGAGCCAATTGTCATGAAGTCAAAACTGATGAAAATTTTATAGACGAATTTGTTTTTGTTCTTTACATTCCATTATATGTTCTCGTCATTTAACTTCTAAAGAAAATTTTATTGTTAAGCTTCAGAGCCCAAAGTTAAATAAATAAATAATACCAAATGATAAAGTGGAGACTGATATTGTGATTACGAAGTTAAGTTACTTTTTCTTGCATTAACAAATATAAGAAATGAATGGATTTTGATTTTATCTTCTATTGTCTTTAAATTGTTTTTTTCTGATAATTATATTTGCAAAACATTCGCAGAAATTTGGCAAATACGAATATGCAAAAAGATGCGAATACCCCCGAATGCGAATGTGAATATTCGTTACATCACTACAGTAGATGAAATAGGCACAAAAATTGATAATCAAATTAAAGGGCATCGAAAGTTTATTCAACTAAACACCGCTGTAGTATCAAGAAAACAGCAAAAAATTATATAAGTTAGTGCGCATGAAACCTATATTCACTCATGAACAAATCATGTACTTAGCCACATAAAAACAATCTACAATCTTACACTAATAATAATTATGAAAGAAATTGAATTTGTAAAACTTATCAGCAAATTAATATTATTAAGTATACGAGTATGCTGTTATGATTCTACAATGTATTAACCATCGATAACGCATTAATTTCATTATTTAAAACGTGATGTAAGAAGATCCACCTAGTAAAAAGCTAGTTCTATAATGAACATTAAATACATTATTTGAAATACATATCGTCATTAATTCTATTGAGTATACACACCTATGAAGAGACCACAAGTACAAATAGGTCAAAGTGAAATAGTTATATCAAGAATAAATTAACATACTAGGATATCTTTAGGACAAATATATTCGAATAGATTGAGGAACGGTGTACAACTTTTATAGGTTATTTTTCCGTTACAAGAGCCAACGCTCGTATTGACGTACGCGGCCAGTGTTCATAATTATTAAAATTTAAAACATAACTTACATTTTTAAAAGTTCAGATACATTATTTGGAAAATACAGTTTTCCTTTTAATATTTTGCATATCCTTATAATACGCGCAATACCAGCATCCAAACACATGCGACGCTTACATACGAAACATTTAAGCAGTACGTCCCTACGTATTTGTTCTATTCGAGAACTGTCAGCCATGGCTAACATCAAACCGAGTTAATAACAATCACATCATCTCAGCCTCCATAATTTTATATTTGGCAATCACTAAGCAGTGATTAATAAAGCCATGTATCCATATTAACCTTCCACTTAACCGACATTCCTTTGTAAATAATTATATTTTAGACTGACTACCCAGCCATCAAATCGTCTCTCGAGTCTGTTCTATCGTAAAGGCACTGCCCACATGAGGCGTTAAAGCTGCCTTTTTGGAACAAAATCTATATTTTAAAGGATTTAGCGAAACGTTATTAGTATCGCGATATCGCAGAGCGTACGTACTCGTAGTATACGCAGTAAGATCCCTGTGTATCAGACATTAACATTTAATGTTAAGGTTATTTATTTATCATATCGCAAAATACACTATTTTATTTGTGCGTTTATTAAATACCAAAATATATGTATGAATAAATATGTATGTATTTATAAAACTTCAAAAAAATTCAATATAGTATTCAAAAATTTTGATCAGACCCCACATAGAGTTCCATTTGTGCCTGGCATCTAGAACACAAGAAATGGTAAAGACTCTCCTCTTGATAAAATTTATGAGTCAAGGTTGAGGCATATTCGTATATACTATATTCAAATATCTAAATGCTACTAATAAATTACAAATAGTCGTCGTCATAATCCTAAGGACATTAAAACGATACATGAATACATTTTTGATTATAACTATTAATAAGTAAACATCACGTAACGAGTATGTCACCAAATACAAAGGTTGTGTTGTCTTTCCTACAGGAGATACATAAGAAATTAATGCAATCTCACTAAAAGCATATATTGATTATAAGTTTGCTAGCTGATAGATCTGACCCTCGTATCATCCATTTAATGTCAAACGTCTAAGCACGTAAAAACATTTAACAGTGACATTTGACATTCATTTCACTCGTGAGTACCGCGAGTGACTTTAAATATCTTTTAAAAATACGGAATTGCAATGACTAAACTTGAATAGGGAAATATTTTTTAAATCTCTTATTTAAAAAAAACAATTTACTATTGTTACGGCGAGCGAAAGCTATTTCGTAAAGTTATCAAAATCAAGCAGCAGGTGTTGTTAATAAATCAAGAAAATGTATTATCAACTAAAAGCAGTGATAGCCTAGTGGTTAAGGATTCAGCCTTTTACTCCGGGGGTGTTGGGATCAAATCCATGGCGTGCACCTTTTTACAAAAGTGGGTTTAAGTTTAAATATCACTTGCTAACGATGAAGGAAAACATCATGAAGAAACCTTGACACCTTAGAATTTATGAAAAGAAATCCTACGGTGTGTGAAGTCTGCCAACTTGGCCGGCGTGGCAGACTATGGCCTTAACAATCAATGGCCTTATCAATATGAGAGGAGACCTATATTTCAACAGTGGAATGACAAATAAGTCGATTACTATTATCAATTAAACAGGTGATTTAAACATATTATAAGGAATACAAGTACGCTTTAAGACGCGCTGAAACATGTCGAGTTCAATGACAAACGTCATAATCTCGTAGAGACCCGATGTTACATGTACTGTTATTAGATTAGACCGAATGCCCAACAAATTTCATCTTGCATGTATCTCACGTTTTAATGAACATTCACAAAGCACACCACAGACACAAAACACAGGCTGCACCGTCCTGGAGCCTCGGTTCTTACATGTAACGCTTACAGTTCTTAAGTTTTGTTTCAAATTTCAACGCCAAAGCGTGTAACGAATATTCAATGACAGACTCCAATAAGGTAAATTCGACGTCTAGCTATAAAAGTTAAGAGAAGAATAATATTAAAATTACATAATATGGATAAGAGCGATGTGTCTCGTTCATTCCACGCAATGTTCCGAATTAATAAGAACGAGATAAGCATATCGGTTCATGCAAACACCGATGAATAATTGATTCAATGAATCAATAAATGATCGAACAAATGAATAAATGAAAGATCAGTGAATGACAAAATAAACGATTTATATGGTAACGAAAAAGTGTTATGTTAACAAGTGTACAACTATGTAATAACGTAGTTTTTACAAAATAAGTAATTTAAGTGAATACATAACAAATAACACTTAGATTACCTTAATTGAAAATCTGCACATAAAACCATATATGACACCATATATAACGATATATGATACCCATTAGTTGTAGACGTGTACCCTATTATGTATAAAAATATTAGACTTGAAAATTATAAGCCATGCATATAAGTGCACATTTGATTTAGTAAAAAAGCTCAAACACGGTAATAGAGTACTGGAAGTATAAATCAAAAAGAATTAGCGTAACTAAAGCATTCAGCGAATATATTTCTCACGTAAAGCACTAACCTTGTAACAATTTATAAGCCTAACATTAAAATGGCTGGAGTGTACTACACTCGTGTGTCTACCTCTTCGGGAAAATACCGGTGAGATGTTATTGTATATTCTTTCTTTCTTTCTGATGTTAGAGTGACAATTTCATTATCACGATATAAATAAATGTCTACAAGTGCACTTGCACGTACATTTGCACGTTCTTTAACGGATTTATACACTAAAGCTTTTATTTGTGACAGTCAACAATATGACAGCTTACAAAGTCACGTGAACATCGAAATGACATTTGATGAAAAATCAAATTTAAAGTCTGAAAATACACAGCTGTCCGCTATATTGGTATATTACTGCAGTTTGTGGTAAATATAATGGTTATGATAAATCAAGTCGAAATAAAGGATTTTTAAATTTGAAAATTGTTTACTGTTTATGATCCCTCTGAGTGGTATACGTGACGCAGGCTTAAGCCTTCGCCAGTTCCGGTATCCTCTTTGGTATGTATCTTGTTGTAAATTACCCAGTTGTTGAGCACTCGTAAACGGATTAGTTAAAAATATTTAAATCATTGATGAATACTAAAAATGTTCTCGAAATTTAATACTTTGTTAATCAAACCATTAATCATTATAATACGAAATGTTTTGTAAAGAAAAATTGAGTTTCGTTACATCAGATACGAGTACAATCGATTGAATATTGACCACAAGCGAAAGTATGCCCTCCTAAATAAATAAATATTACAACCAGTTAGAGATTTCCGACCTTAATGAAATCATACAAAATTACTAATACTAATCATACTGTATTTGGTGTCACTTGGCAGTATTCGAAGTTAGAAAATAACTATGTGTTATATCGGTGAGTGCAACTTGTCCTACCCTGAAAATACAATGTGATCTATTGTCGCTATGGCACCGAAAAACAATTCGAAATTAAAAAGCTAACAAGTAAATGGTTTTCCTTGAAGCGATATCGCGTTTGGGTTTTGTTCTCATTAATTTAGTTTGATATTTATTCAAATTTCAAACTTCTAGACGAAATATAATAAATTACTTACGAAAATTGAAATAGTGGAATAGTCCCACCTTTTTCGAGGTACATATCTTTATGTTAATGTGTTAAAAATTAAACAAAATTATAATTATATATTCAGCATAGATATGTCATCATAAGCAAATTTTACATATGGTTCGTCTTCTGTGATCATACTGTGGTAATACTTTTGTGGTCTTACGTACCCATACACACTTAACATATAACACACAGATATCATCTTGGCAGTTGCAAGAAATTCGTTCCCTTTCCGCGATCTCCCTCCACCTATAATAGGCTATTTGACAATGCAAAAAATAAAGGGTAAATCAAATTGATGAGACCATTAGGCGTACATGATATCAAATACTTTACAGTATTACCTCTCTTATAATCGTTTATATAATAATAGTTTTTCCGGAGATTTTATCGACGTACATATTTGTACATTTTGGAACGGCACACCATTTGTAACCCATTTTGTTACATAAATCACTGTTAAAATGTAAATCCAATCGCACTCTTGTTTTTTTTTTGGAATAAATGTATATGTAGGTGGTATATGCCACAGATCACAATACTGGCATTTGACGTCACCGACCACAATGCAGGGCCATATTGTCAAAGTAGCGTTTTGGCGCACTATTTTAATATTAAATTTAAAAAAAAAACGACTTTTACTGGGTTCCTTAACCTCTACTAAATAATATAAAATGGATTTTAAAAACCTGTCAAATAGCCTATTGTCTACAATATGTACGATATCTTAACTACCTTAATACGCACAAATATGAAGTTTTCAAACTAAAATAAATTTAAACATACGACAAAATTAGGGAAATGTGTCTTAGGCATGAAGATTAGCGAGGTGATTAGATAATTTCTGTGAGTTATACGTTATACAGGTAGACGCGAACTGATCACATTTCAATGTACGAGTACGTGATACAAGTTTAATGTTCACTCCTCCTTGTCCTCGACAGCAGAGTAGAACAGCTTTTGACACACGTGCGTAAATCGTACTGAAATTAACGTAACAAAAATAAAATAAACAGCGAGAGAGAAGTCACTGATTAAAATAGTCATATACAAACAGTCCCTTTACTTACGTATCTATCGTATATTGTGTGCTCAACGGATACTCACTATGAGCCGTATACGTAGGCACACTCAAGTCTAACCGATTCTAAATATTGGCATATTTATGTAAAACCACACTTAGTACAGCAAGTTAATATACGAATTGCGCGTAAGTATATAGGAACCTTTTTTTATTATTTTGTGAGAACGTTGGTTGCTCGTTCACCCCGAGAGGGCTGCATTTGTATAAATCACTTGTATTGCAGTGTTATTTTGCAAATCAAAATTTTTTTATGATTTTACAAATAAATCTACAAGAAATTCAACAGAATGTTACAGAAATCGATATAACATGCTCTAGGATATTTCCGAACTCTCTAGAACTTTCTCGGATATATACATTTCGTTATTGTTTGGAGATTTAAAAAATAAAATTGTAATCGATAACATAAGCGTTACTGTAAAGGCGTAAAATATAGGTATATGTATTTCTACTAGCGGACGCGGCAGGCCTCGTGCTGCCCGGAAAAGCAGTTTACAGTATATATGTTAATTTTAATTTAAAACGAAACTTTTTAATTTTGTGATTCTATAATTAGGTACTTCTTACGAATACCTACACATTTGTGTAAAAAAATAAAAAAAATAGAAAGGACCGCTCAAAATTATGTAATGTTGTCAATTGTTCAGCAAATTAAATTTGGTGACACACCGACTGCCGCGCCACCTACCGAGTCCATTTGTGAATTCAAGCCTTGCCCATTCGAAGCCGAAACAAACGACCCACCACTCGAAAGTACAGAACAATATCATTAAAATAATTCTGTGAGATACAAATAGCAGCGCCACCGACCGGGTCTAACAAACGCTTCTATAACGTATATACGTATAACACGTCTAAATAACCGTAAATAAATGAACACGTGTAAAATAAATCATGGGTAGAAATCGAAACACAGCGCCATCTACTTTGTTATCTGAATTAAGTGGATGTGTTACTAACAGATTAGCTAACATCGCCATCTGTTGGAAACTTATAAAACGTAAGATCACGCCTGTAATCCCCGAAGGGGTAGGCAGAAGAGTATCGTACACTCCCACGTTTCATCAAATACGTTTGAATCCCATAGAATAGGTGGTGAGCCTATTACCACACACCGGGAAACTTATAAAATTAATCAATATTGTAATGAATTATTATTTAGAAAAATTGTAATAAGAAAATCGCGGAAATGAATCGAAATAAAATATAGCCTATATTTTAAGTAGGATTAAGTTACATATCTGTGCGAAATTTCATTAAAATCGATCAATTAGTTTCGGAGATTAGCCTGGAAAAATTGTGACCCGAGGTTTTTATACACATATAAAGATTAACGTTTACTAGAATATAAAAACTTATACTTTAGAATCAGCAACATGTGGCTGGTTATGCTAGTGTAACATGAAATAAATTGTAGCTTATATAAAACGTTTATAAGTACTTTAGCATACCGTCGTTTATTGCATACTCACTCGATTTCTTGAAAATTGGTACACAGCGGTTTTTGGGGGCGATAAATCAATCAAGGTAACATTTTTAGAAAATGCGTTTTATCCATGTTTTTAGGCAGTGAAAACTGCTAAAATATCATTAGAATACGAAGCTAAATTTCGCCACCATCTACAAAGTTACAATAGCTCAAATCGGGCGGTCCCGAAACCAGAAGATCCCGGTCTGAGTCCAGATGTCTTCAGTTCGATTATTTTGTCCCTTTTTTTTAAGTTCCTTATTTAGTGAGAAAAACTATTATTGAGAGCCCTTTATCAATTATAACACAAAAGCGTGCGCGCGAATGCGTGTGTGTGTTGTGTTTGTTTGTGTGTGTACTAGAAGGGTTGGACAAATGCGAAGTTATCCACTTCATTTCTTACAGATTTTAACACTTTGCGTATACCTTTTTAAAGATTTTTCAGTTAGAGTTTATCGCCACGTCGGCCTACTATGCGAGTATCTGATACTTCTATTCTTGCGACGCCGGTGCCGCTTTCTCGTGACGGACTTGCCGGCTGAGGCAAAAGTTTATTTTTAACTCAGATGTTTGAACTCGAGTTGAACGGTTAGGATTGATGCATTTCAACGATCGATGCAAATGAAAAATGCAATATAAATAAAAACTTTTTGCTCCATATAATTATGTTATAGAATTAATACACATTAATCATTTTGAAGTGCGCACTTAGATAGTGTACGTTTCATAATTTTAAAAATCCTGCAAGTCCAAAACCACGTTTATTAAAAATGCCCGTTTGTAGATGTAATGTTTGCTTGTATGCATATATGCACATACGTACTTACTAGTTATGTATGTATGTAAGTATGTATATATGTATCTATGTATGTATGTATGCATACCTGTATGTATTATGTATGTAATTTTCCTTCACTTTTTTTGCCAATCAATTGCACTAAAAATTTAAAAATAAATAGTTAAAAAAACCCGAAAATGACGCTTTTATAGCACATCGAATTAAAAACTACCTATATTAACCCTTTGCACTTGTATGTCACAAGTTTTACTGTTGCGCTCGTACGCCTCAGCGTATGCGACGTCATTCTTTTTTATTTTATTTCCCCTGTTTCACGGTCATATTAAATTCGAGTGCAAAGGATTGAAACATTTTTCACTTTTTAATTCCATGTGCTATAAAAACGAGTTTTTTATTTTTTTTTAACAATATTTATTTATAATTATTTACAATTAACTAGCGGACCCTGCAGACGTCGTCCTGCCCGGAAAAGCAGTTTACAGTAAATATAGTAAATATAAATTTAAAAAATATATATTTTTATTTTTTGATTCGCGTTACGTATCCACGTTTGTCTAAAATAACGGCGACCCTGAGGCCGGTCCGGCATGTCACGGAAAGAGCACTGGCTCGCGTAGGTAATATTTTTTTGGTGGCGTATAATTTGGAATAAAAACCTTTTTTTCTTTTTTTTTTGTATAATTTTAAACTTATAAAATTTACTAAAGTATTTATTTTCTTCATATAGTGTAAAAGACAATTTTGTTCTATTTTAAATGACGAAACTAATGAACGCATTTATTTAGATAAGGATTAATATAGAACTGAAGAAAACAGCCTTGAAATTAACGTAAATTTTTATTTGAAATTTTTAACATAAAAGTACTAATTGTGAGTTAACCATAAGAGATAGAGACATGCTATCAAGGACTTTTTTGTAGTGTTTTTGTTGATCTACAATTGTCTAGTACATTATTTTAGTGTATCTCTGCTGGTTTACGCGGCGCACGCGAGTAAATCTCTTAGCAGGCGAGATTTTTTACAACCGCTCGACCTTTTGATTAGTTACCGTTATATTTCATTCAATTTACATAAAACCGTAATGTACTATTAACATAAACCTTCCTCTTGAATCCTAACTATTGCCTAACTAAAAACTATCTGTTAAAAAAACCGCATCAAAATCTGTTGCATAGTTTTAAAGATCTAAGCATACAGGGGCAGACAGCGGAAAGCGACTGTGTTTTATACTATACATATTATAGTGATTTCAGCCATGAAATGCGTGAAGTCGAGCATATATGAAGAGACTGACGAACGAAGAACCCCGTTAGATCTGTGAGAATAGATATATTTAGCACTTAGTGCTCTCTGCCTGCACTTTAAAGTACCTGACGTAATGAAATAATAATGCTAACACCTTGATAATATTACAGTTCCCGGTGCGGATGGATGTACTTAAAGAAAACGACACGAAATAAGTAGATGTTGTTACTGGTTCAGGTACATTGTGCGTTATCTGCGTCTAAGGTGTCAAATATTTGTCAGTGACAGTGTGTTAACTGTACTGAAGTATTTGATTATATTAAAGCGTTATCACGTACGTGATTTTTTTGACTGTTTGGATTAATCCCATACATGCTGCTGTACTTTGCGTATAACGGCCAGCTAGTGATTTAATTGGCTTCATACTAATGTTTCTTGTTTTATTTTGTTATGTACATAAAATGAGACATAGCGAATTGGTATTACTTCCCAAACTATTTCACAAAATGGAAATTATACGTATTCTTGTTATGGGAAACTCTGCTGAAATTCAATTATTTTTTTCTTTCTTTCCGAAATATTGACCAGATAGTAACTTTTGGTTCGTCAATTTCAAAGTTTTCAATGAACCTGAAATCATCATTATCATCAGCCTATCTCAGGCCTCTGCTGGACATAGGCCTCCCCCAAAGAGCGCAATCGCGCCTTGTCCTCAGTTTGTCGCATCCAATATCTGACTGCAGCCTTTTGCAGATCGTCATCCCAAGTCGAGTCTTTTCTTTGAGCTATGTCGATGACCTTGGTTCTCTTTCGGATAGTACCATTTCTGATCCTACCCTTCAGAGAAACTCCGAGCATAGCTCGCTCCGAAGCTCGCTGAGCGACTTTGAACTGGTGGACTAGGCGCACCGTGAGTGTCCACGTTTCAACTCCGTATGTAATAACTGGTAGGACGCACTGGTTGAAAACTTTTGTTTTCAAACTCTGCGGTATGGATGACAATTTTTAGTCATGACGATTTTGGTTTTGGAAAAAATTATGCCGAGACCTATTCGTCGTGACGCCAATCCTAGGCTGTCCAGCATTTGTTGCAGCTCATCCAGCGACTCCGCCAGTAACACAACGTCGTCTGCGAATCGCAAGTGCTAGATATAGTCGCCATTTATGTTGATGCCCATGCCTTTCCAGCCTAGCGTTTTAAACATATTCTCCACCGGACATGTGAACAGTTTCGGCGATATAACATCGCTCTGTCTCACTCCTCGGCGCAGTTGGATGGGTTGAGACTGCTCGGACACACATAGTAGCGACGTCG
>DWME01005610.1:0-14661 GCA_018244795.1 Parelbella ahira ahira | reverse complement strand
CGACTTACAATACAATACTCTCCGCCAGGCAGAACTGCTAAAAAGTAGGATTCAGCATGCGTAATGTCAGAAGATACGAACTTCCCATATAATGAGCACAATTTCGTTCAGAAATTACATAATTGTGATTCTAGGGACAAGTATTCAAAAGCGCGTTATCGGGAAAAATGCAGCTTTATGTAACGCGGCGCGCACTTGCAGCGAGGCGGCCGACCTTGCCATTACCATACACACCGCGCCTCTCACTGCCTCTCATTTGTAATGTTGCCAGTCTAGATAAAATACCAACGGTAATTCTCCACTTCTGTATGACATAATTGTTTTTCCGTCAACATAACTACAACGTAACACAGTTGTCCGATATGGTTATTGAAATTGTAATTTCACGTCTGTAATCCCCGAAGAGGTTGGCAGAGGAGTGTAGGGAACTTCCACGTTTCACCAGTTACATTTAAGTCCCATGGAATAGGTGGTGAGCCTATTGCTACTAGAAACTCTAAATTATAAAAATCCAATAGTAGGTACCTGACCCGGGATTTGAACCCAGGCCTTCCCGACCGGCAGTCGCGCTTGCAACTACTCGACCAACGAGGCAGGAAGTCAGCAAATTGTTATTTTTATTATCTACAAATTTATCGAGGTTGCACCCTCCACAGCATGTTTATGAATTATAAACTGTGCGCCTTGTATAATTTTTCAATGAAATACACCTAGTTAACCGACACTGTAAGAGACGATAATAACGGATATAACGTAACAATTGTATGCATAGCTACACTATGTAGGTACACAAATATGATCTATGTAAAATTAATCCACAATTCATTAGAGATAAATCCTACTTTAATAAGCGATGTCTGATGGATTACAAATATTTTCCATTTCCTTCCACGCATCTGGTAACACCGATGGCAAGTATGCACATAATTGCATCAAATGTTAATATCGCTCCATTTACATCGACTCACTGTTACGCTAACACCGCTCTAAAAGGTATACAAATGGGGTTGCCAACATTAAATTAAAATAATTGCCTTCAATAATTTATATGGGGATTCTTAGATACATAATTTCAACTATGCAATTTCCAATCTGGTCGTCAGTAGTCAGTGTTTTTATTTTGAATTTTAAAATGTATATTAGCTTTTACACTAACTTAGGGCAACCCTAAACATGAGTTATAGAAATTCCGTTGCCTTCATTCGCATGGGAATTATGAGCAATTGCATAGCGACATTTAACTTTGTGTTGGTCTTAGCTAATAGCTTTACATGCTTGCCATGAAACTGTGGCTCACGTCGATTGTTAATTTTATTTGACCGTCAAATGTTTAAATCTACTATTATTATACTTTTTATTGGAGCAAGTAGCAAAGGAGCAAGTCGCAGTAAAAGTGGTCGCTATTTATGAACATCTATAACGGACCTTGAACAGGACCGTTAGCATTCTGTGGCAACATAACCCGGGCGAATCCCATAAACTTGCCTATATAAAAAAAAAATATCCCTTGATGTTCAAAATTACGAACACATTGGGTACCTATACGTGTTCGCAAGTTCTACACAACTACATATGTTCATATACTCGGTCGCAGTAACATAATGCCCTCGTATGAAAATTTGTAATCAAAACAGCAATAGCAGTATGCTGTAGATATGCTTTATTTTCTGTAGGAACTTTCTATTTGAGCCAAAAGAATAACTTAATGGGGCGAATAAGAAATGTTTATTACACCATCGTCATCGCGAGGTAAGGTAGTGGTGCGCCTTGGGGGCGACCTGAGATCCGCAGTGAAATGATATCGGGTTATAATGATGAATGTAATAGGGCAAGGATAAGGTTCAATGAGACCGAAGACGAGACAAGGTTTACCACAACAAGCTGAGGTCAGCACAATGCACGTTAAACAACAAACAGACAATTAAGAAGGCAGCACATTAATTGCTACACATCATCAGACATCGGACATCCCTTGGGTCTGCAGTAACCGAATAGGTTTAATATCATTAATAGGTAATCCCGACCTCATTTATTTCTTGTGTTTATTTTTAAAATGCACATAAATTTATGACCAGTAGAAAAATGTAAAGCAAATGTAGCTTCCAACATTATTATTATTAACAATCGTTTTATTGAAAGTTTTTTCATTTCTGAAACGAACAGCATGTTTAATTCGCATATTGGTTCGCATGCACGAACAGCATATATTCGCATAGTTAATAATTCTGACAACTGCACCAAGGGTTGTGGTTCGATTTCCACTCATAACAAATATTATGTAATTAGTACGAATTTTTAATATGTCCGGCTGTGGTTTTATATATGTTTAGAAACGTAACATGTCGATTACCAGATGTATGTATGTAGTGGTTACAATGGCACAGATCTAAATTAGATGCTAAATTAAAATACGAATGAAAAAGCCGTGCTTGGTCGTAAGAAATTATTATTTTGTCAAATTACTGCAAGCATAGCATTAAGTCGTGAGAGAGACAGATAACAATACAAGGAGAAGAAAAAGTTACAAATTGTAAATCTTCGAAAGCAATACTTTTCTTGTAACTACATAAACAAGGGCTTACTCATACATATACATATTTCACAATAAAATACATTTTAAAATCCTCGTGTCATTATTTAGCCGTCGCGTTTGATTTGACTGCAAAAATGTATAAAATCCTCTTATATATAAAAACTACTAAACATTTATGTATGTCAGTTGATATGACGTATGTGCAACGAATTGAATCACATAAAACAGCTTCATTAGCGCCACGTCATAGCTCCTAACTGCTGATGACTCGCGCTTAATTATCACGTAATTATAGAAAAATATTACGATTACCCGCCGCAATTATAGCACTAACAAAGATGACAGCCAACGCAGCAATCCACGGTTTATCAACAATAGTGAGGGTGATTCTTTCCACATGTGTGCCTACTTGAGATATATAGAGACATGTTTTCTTTGATAATGTTTTAGTAACTAACACAGTGAAATAACTAAAAATAAAGAAAACTTGCCTTTTAGATTAAATTTGTGTCTAGTGATAACTTGGACGTTCTATGATATATATTGGATTGAAACGTATATAGTTAAGTACGTAATTTCCTGAACATTGGTTTCCACCTGGCTGTATTGACGTAGTTAGTAAGTAAGACAGCATTTTAACTGAGTCAATAGACGGTTTTGCAATAATCATTTTGGTTACGCAAGGATGTCGGCATTTCCTTGACATATTTTCCTATGAATTACTCAGACCTGATGTCATAGTGATGCATTATGGAAAAAAATATCTGTTGACTTTACAGAAATACCTAACTGTGATGTGTATGTGAACTACGCATACTAGTGGTTGTGGACTTAACCTTGAAATATAATATTAAATGTAAAAGTAACCATGCGATGAGCATGAGTTAAGCTTCTGTGTGATGTAACAACATAATAAAAATCTCCATTAGGGCAGCTTTAGGTTTCATAAGAAAAATTCTCTACTACTGGAAATAGAAATAAAACTATTATTAAATCCGTAAAGAGAGTTAATTAACTGACTGGTTTAGAACTCTGACCCTTTCTTTTAACTACGAAACGGTGCGGTGCACGACCAGATGCAGTGACTATAAAAGTTCTAAATAAAACCTACTCAGAAAGGCATGTGTAGGGACCAATTCTCCAAAATTAACGGGACAAACAACGGTGAATAATGAACCAACCAGTCAGTTTAATATTAATAATTCTCAAGATAGGAATCAAAACAGAATGTCAAAGAATCAGATAGATTTGTATGTTAATTCGTTATAAACATAATGTTAAACATAAATCTAGACGTTCCTGTAGGCTACAATATTTCTTTTGCGTTATGACATCGAGTACTTCAAAAAAGGCGTTAACATAATTCCATCAAGAACCACTTTCCGACAAGTGGCTTGTTTCCCTGCATGTCAGTATATGCAATAAAAAGTTTGATTCTATCGATTGCCATTCATCAATTCGATTTCATATTTATATTCCGTAATACCATACAGATCTTACGTGACATTGTTAATATCGATAAGTCCGCAAGACAGCCACGTCGCACTACAAGCACGTGTAGGAGTCCAGTCAGGATGTGCACCGTAACCCGTGTTTACGGCGTCTGTTTCAGTCTAAATATAGTCCCCACCTGGCAAACAGGGGTGTCGGCTTTAATACGGCAGCGAGGAACACATGTGGTTAAATTCATTCATTCCTTAAATTAATTTGGGAAGATAAGAATTTTCTCATCAAAATAGTTTTGCATCTTCTGCGTAGGTGTACTCTGATAGTGGATGAGAGAACTGGAGATAAATCCATGTCCAGTCTGAATGTTGATAACAATTTTGATCTGTCGATAACAGCTGACGTAGGAGTTAGAGCTTACTTTCTTGTTTAAACAAGATCTACTAGTATTAACGGAATAACAACTTATTGAAATTTAAATGGACATATTTAAATTTAACCTGATTGACCTTTTTAAAAATAGCTACATGCAATAGCTTTTTCGTAAATAACCTTTACTTCTCAAGGTTTGCTGATGGATCGTATGACTAAGCCATCGTTAATTTGGATACTATAGGTACAATGAAAAACATAAAATGAAGAAACTGCGTATACTACATCAAAAACGTAACATGACGCCTGCAATCCCTGAACAGGTAGTACACACTCAGGTTTCACCAGATACGTTTTGTCCCATGGAATAGGTGATGAGACCATTGCCATACACCGGACACAGATCCAAACTCCGAGTTCTTAGTAGAAAGTCTAAATTAGAAAAATCCAATAGTATAAGAAACGGGATTTGAACCGAGGACTTCGCGTCCTGCCAATCGCGCTTGCAACCACTTGACCAACGAGACAGTCAGCAAAAAGAAAGTGATAAAGAAAATGCTAAGATTAAAAGTAAATAAACAGAAAACACAATTGACTGTGACGAACGAGTAGTACCTACAACAAAAATAGATAAACTAAATAAAAAGAAGTTGTCCGAGAAGGTAATGTTAAAAAATTAAAATGATACGTTTCAAAAAATTGTGATATAAGAGAAGTCAGACATTTTTAAACAAAGCTTGTCACACCCGATTGCTAGGGTTAATTCTATTTCGAATAGTTCATGCAGATTATAATCCATCAACCTCTTTAATGTTACAGCATTTGACAATATTATTACTCTATTAAATAAACTTTCACCTTCAATTTATTACCTCAATTTCAATAGGACCAATTTTCAAAGAAAAACTATTATATATTCCGCTACTTAAGTACATACCTACATCCTACACGGCCTGTCTTACAATATATATGTATATTTAATGATTCATTTACATTACCTGATACAAAACAAAAAAGTCCTTAATTACATATACACATGTTCCATGTCCGAATCGGTCTTATTACAGAATTGAAAACTATTTATTGACTGTAGAATTAGACCTTCCACTGATGGTCACTAACTATGCAGTTGACACGGAACAAATATCAATTCAAACACACCCACCCTTTCCGGTATCACAATGGATCGCCAGTTCGAACGTACGGTGAAATGCAAATGCGCTATTATGTATTAATTGGAATGCATTTAGTAAATGTTAGCATTGAATGTCCAGGGAGGTGCATTGATCGGCTACTAGATGGCAAAGCAGACAAACATTGTTGACATTTCGATGATCTATAGTTTGATAATTCGCATGCTAATGAAACACAATAAAAGTAAGCACCAAGGGTGCTTTAGGTAGACTTT
The DNA here is from genome assembly GCA_018244795.1 of Parelbella ahira ahira. Lineage (NCBI taxonomy): Eukaryota > Metazoa > Arthropoda > Insecta > Lepidoptera > Hesperiidae > Parelbella > Parelbella ahira. The sequence goes on along the minus strand of DWME01005610.1, from coordinate 8,902 downwards.
AGGTAAATATTTGTAATAAGCAAGTGTCGGCTCGTTAACATAATAATATTACTGCTATTATTATGTACCCACTTACGTGAAAAGCTTGGCGATTTTTATTTCTCCTTCGCATGCGCAGATGAAAACGTTATCACGGGGAAGTGCACAAAGATTTCGATATGAAAGCACGTATGAGAAATACGAAATTCGTGACAAACTAAACGCTCTTATAAACGACGTGTAGGCCCATAAAATTGTCTCCAAGATGGTAAGTCGACAGGCGACTGTAAAGGCAGCGATGTTCGAAATAATTTTACGAACTGAGTAAAATGTGGATATAATATAAATCGAGCTAAAGATAACAAAATCCACATTGATTTTGGTAACGTTAATTTTTATGAATTATTATCCAAGGCTCGCAGTCAGAGCAGCGATATCTTCGATAAATCGTATTAGAGCTTATTAATTACTTTAATAGAACTTTATCACAAACTTGCATGTAATAGTAGATCATTACAATTCAGACATTACGTGAAAAATCCTTTTAATGATAACTGAAAATTGGGCTGTTCATTTTATAACGCAATGTGTTCATAATTTATCTGGTGATCGTGATGATGTATTGATTTCGGAGACATGGTGTTTTGCAATCTATTTTTCTGCAATAGCTAAGTTCAAAACGGACACGGGTTGAAAGAATACTTACACTGCACCATTGTTGAAAACTCCCACAATGTAACCGACGAGTTCGCGGTAACAATGCCGACAGTTTACGTAACCCGCGTCTTCCAACTACGTGGGCAAAAACCAAATTATTCTTTTCGTTCCTATTCCCTCGGCGACAGAGTCTAGAGCCTTATAGCTGCGCGGCCGGCGACAGATTACAACATAAATTATGAATGCTTAACGTCTTCATACTTTGTGTGCAAGATATCTTGAAATAATTTGGCGGTTTACTCAACTGTTTGTGAAGTTATTATAAAGGGAGTACAGAGGTTTCAATAAAATTTAAAATCTTTTATTAAGTTCTATCGCTTGTCATTAGAAATTGAGATCGCAACAGATGAATAAACAAATTTTAATTAACGCTAAAAGTTATGATGAAATGATAAGTAATGTCGAGATCAATATGCCTTAGTTGATAGCGATAGTGTTGTATTAGATCCACATATAATTTTGAATGCTAACATATTTTTTTTCATTCACGGGATACTGGGCAAATATGATTTGCAAAAATTACAGCCGATGCCATCAAGCTATTAGATATCTATGTTTGTTGTTAGTTTACCTACAAAAATTCCACAATTAATGGTACAACTACAAAGTCCTACATCAGTTTTCTTTATTACAAATAATGTAACAACTGTAATCCCATAAGAGATAGGCCTCTGCCTATCAGCTGTATGCGTAAAAGTTGGAACATCAACTGTCAACAATCAAAAAGGCACGTGTACGGAATGCGTATAAAATTTATTTATTAATAAAAATAAATTAAAAATTGATAACGTTATAAGGTTAGATTATACCTGGGTTGTTTCGAACGGTTACGGCCTGTCCTGTTTCGGAGAACGGACTGTATTGGTACAAACGTGTAATTATAATTCCGACACAGTGATTTTATCTCCTTCGACCTCTTTGCTTGACCGATAAACCAAAATTTCGCGTTCTTTTTTTATGATTTCCTGGGATATTATAAAGCATTTCAAAATTTTCAGAGCTTTGAACTACGTAGATTTAAATCTGCATACTAAATGAGACCAGTAATGAAAGCAAAGACAGTACGGGCATCATCTGGGTTTTCCATAAACCTTGGTTATTTCTTAGTAAAAGTATAATATAATTTGAGATCGATTTAATTCAGCGGGGTTCAATTTACCAAAGATGTTATTGAAGATGTCGCCGGTCTTCCACATCCATTGGCAACCTTTGCATACATAAAACATGGCCGGCGCATCAAATCCGATGAGTTGAAAACGCTTCGGAATAGTATTAAATATTAAAGCATCTCGCAACAGATTTCATGCATAAACCTTCACTGATTTTCCAATAGACATCGAATGAGTTGCGTTTCCAATATTTAAAGTAGTAAAAAAAGAATATAAGCTACTACTTTAACTATCAAGTATTACGACGTCATACATTTCACAGATGCTGTAGATTAATAATCGACATATGTTTCTAGAAACGCGCTATCGCATTTTCTCCTTGAGTTACGAAGAGAAAACAATCTCTCGTTGCGTAGGAAACAAAACACGCGACAGATTTCACCAACCGCAAAAGACAGATACGAGAAAGAATGGGTAACAGTCCTGAAAGTCAGAAAATTCAAACTGTCAAGGAAACTGCTATTTGGGATTGTTATGAATGCTACACTATTAAACATTTCTACACTCCACGCGGATGATATGACGTAAAGCCTATTGGAGAGCTTGACTACACATTTGTTTGTGAGATAATCCTTCGATCAGATGGCTATAAGGTAGTCCAAAATTCGGACATCTATTTCAGCCATTATTCATTGTGGGATAATTATAGGCGACACCTTGACATCGTATTAGTCATATTTGTGTTCTGTACTCGATATACTTGAAACGTTTTGTTTTCGAAATATCTCAAATAACAAAATATGTAATATTATAACTGAGGATTATATTTGACTAGGATCTGAAATTCACTAAAATTTTTAATTGATTGATAATTCAAAATAGTTAAGTAAACATTCTAGGCTAATGATAGTCAAACAAAAATACTGTGGGCACCTGAGATCAAAACATCGTAAATGAATCTCAGAAAGTTCTGTGAGGAAAAATTCAGAACAGAGTTCTATCTCGAATAAAAATGTATGTGTTATAAGTTAATCGCCGTGGGCGTCATCTTGACATGACCCGAATCTGGAAGATGGTGTTATCTCTGAAATTAATTTAAAATACCCAACGAACACAATCTTTAATGCTTTTGTTTTCATCATTCATAATTGACGATGTATCTCGCATTCGTCGTTTTGAGGTTCTTGACTTCTGAAGAATGTTTCAACATATAGACATTCTGTTATAAGAACCTCGAATTTCGTTGCATTTAAAAATTAAAATATTTTGTGACCTTATACATATTATACGAGTAGTTCAGCAGTCTGGATGTAAATTGTTAAATTATTAACTTATCCCTACATGGAAAAAAGTAAAAAATACGCGACTTTCATAAGTTTTATTCTTATGTGAAGATTCTCGCTACAAAAATCCAGAGCAAGATAAACGTATACGAATGTATATCTATGCGTGAAATAAACACAGCACAACAGACCGGAGATATTGTATCATATGTACCTATGCAGTAACTAATAGACCAATTTAAGGCCATAATACAATTCGTGGAGCCGTACGCAAGATACAATTTGTAGGGCACTACCCTCCAGCACGTCGAGCGTATATCAAAGCGAACGGCATATTTGCTTACGAACACATTCACCGTGCATGATTTCTATGAACTCCTGATTGGTAGTCACGGAGAAGTGGGCCTTGATAACTCACAATAGACACCGCTTTCCTTCGAAAGTGATAGTACATCATTGATAAGAACAGAAAATTATTATCGGCCTAGTTTCATAAGTGATTTATACTGCCGCTACTGGATATTCAATAGAGCATGTTCAACGATTAGAATGTTATGTTCAAACGTTTACACAATAGGAAGTTGCTTATACACCATGTCTATACCAAGTTCGTACACATATTTTAGGTAAAACAATTGAGAGAAGTTAAAGAGACATTAGACCCACTTAATCATAGGAACGAAACAACAAGCTCTTTGTGCAAGTAAAATTGTATGTAGATTGCGTCGAGAACTTGCTCTTCAAAATTAACACTTTACAAATTGTCAGTAATATTGTAATCATGGACACAATGATTTTATGCCATGGAATATCTTAACGGCATTCTATGCAACATTTTGTTAGATTTTTTCATATGTAAAATCTATTCAAAACCTTTTTAAAATTAATCAAACCCAAATCGAAGTGTTTTCAGAGAATTAGTACAACGATCAACAGATTTATCAATCTTGTTGTTGCACATGTACCATTGGACACCCTCAGCGGAATGCCAGTCAAATCTATTTCTAATTAATCTGTTGCCCACTGGCTATTTTTGCGTACAATGCATCTGCCAACTTTCACGACTACAGCGCTCATTTATCATAAGCTGTGGGCTAACACTAGATTGAAATCTGAGAATTTAGGTCTGAATGCTTCAGCCTACCTATTATTCAATTAGGGTGTTGTTACTACATGTTTAATGAATAAATCTGTTAATGAAATTACACATCCGCTGTTACTATTACCCTCTACTTTTATTCTTCCACACAACACGATTTACACACTTTCAATTTACTCCTTTACTTTTACTTAAACATCTTCAGATTCATTTGGCTTGCTTCTATGAAACATTTGGCACAATTACCCAACATACAATAAAGAGGACCCAGGTCTGATTACCGAACCCTCAGATATCTAGATGATTAGGAAGATAGCTGTTTCGGCCCGGATATTTTACTCTGTGCTCGTACACATTTCCATAGCGTTCATAACACAGGGTTTATGGTTATGATAATTATTGTTTGAGTTATCATTTATTTTCTTCAAGATATAATACCACCACATGACTCCAGTGTTCTTAATTCCACAATTAAGGACATTTAAATATCATATTAACGAGTTTTTTTATATCTTCCCCAAAATGTCCTTTATTATACATGAACAAGAAAAAAATACCTTTAATGAAAACTCAATTAAATCGGCAGATCCACTGAATCGTATCTTTCAATGGTTAATTTATAACATGTTTAATGACGAAACATCATTTGGAAACATGACATTAAGACAAGATCGTTGAAGTCTTCAAAAGAAAGTCATTTATTCTTTTGATGTGGACTCTGTATAATCCTTGCAAAAGAGAGCGGTCAGACCTCGCGAAGATTAACATAACGCTTGAATAAATCCCATATGGATTCCATAAAAACCAATCCATTATCGCTTTCTCCTGCAAATGTCGCGTTTTACATACAATTAAATGCTAATTTCAATTGCAGAGTGTATGCTCACGTCTTGGAATAATTGATGTAATACAATTCTCAACCTTACGCTCAAGAGTGACTGCCCGAATTGACTTAATGACGTGTGGATCGATGGTTGCTGAACGTGTGCAAGACTGTGTGAGAGACATTCTTAGTACAGTATACACAGAAAAATACGCGTAAGTATAACTATGTGAGATTAATGGTAGCGGACATCTATGTATATATAAACTTTGTGTCAGACAGAAACAAGCGTTAAAAAGCGAGTCTACCCACATGTATTGTTTCCAGAAATGAATAAACAAAGGTTTCACTTACGTTTTGTGGTGTAGAAATAGAAACAGCCTATCCATTTAATCCAAATATCGCTCTCCTACAATATAGTGTAGTATCGATCTACATATGTATATTTTTAAATAAAATACAGAACATATTGTCCTTCCTATCTACACGGTATATTTCAAAAGTTGCTCAGCAATTAAAAAAGCACAATAATTTAAAGCACAATATATTAACAGAGGATAAATGTGACAACTAATTAAAACACCTTTCAAGTCAAGTGCGACGCAAGGTCGCGGCAGTACGGACGGCAAAAACAAAGATTGTAGTAAGAAGCAAAAAAGGTGTCCTTGCATTATTATATTTTTCCCTTCGTAATAAATTTATTGTGTTGCGTCGAAACACAATGATACCAGTATAAAGTGCTGTCGTGCGTTGCTGGTATTTGATGGCGCCTTTATAATAATAATAATAATATTTTAGGTCAACTCATGTACGACCCATTCTGATGCCCAAAATGGGCACTAAGTTATATTTCAACAATTAATCTATAAATTGACGGAGATCAGTCTTAAATCAGATCAGTAATTGTGTCATAAAATTTTGGGCTGCATATTAATTAGCCCTTATGTTGGCCGTAACCGATTTCCACGTTACATGCTGTAACTGACCAAAAATTGTCGCAGTACCCTTCCCCGCTAGTAATCACGCAACCCAACTAACATTACAACAGCAATCGCATAGGAAAAATTTAACTGGTGACATTTTAAAATGTAATCAAGGCGGAAATAAAAGTTCCCCTGCGGTGCGAACCTTACACAATACCGATATACCCATTCCTTTCATAACCTAGCGAGCATTGGAGTCATTAACGAGAAAACAATGATTGTTGCTGTCGCTACAGCGCGCCCGTTTACGACAATTATCGCCAATTACATTATTTATGCTAAGAACAGTGCCATTGTTGCACTTATCTTACAGCTATGGACTTATGACTGCGGAGGAATATAAACACACATTATAAACACTTTAAGATTATGATAGTTTGTATGCAGGTACTTAGTTTTAAGCTAAGGGAAGCAAAAGGAATTACTTCTTGCCAATATATTAACAATTACAGTGAATTTTTGTCAAAAATACGTATCTATATTTCAATTTTGATTTTTTGAACTGATCGCAAGTTAACCAATATCTAACGCCAGTCCTCATCGTGCCCTATTTACTATTAGGTACTGTAAGAATTTTGGCTGTTTACTTTTTACGTTACAGGCGTGATGTTACGTCATTTTCCATAATTTGTTAAATGTTTCTGGACACTCAGAAGACCACATATTGCTAAATGCAGCAAATATGTGGCATTAATAAACGAAGCGGAAGTGTGCTAATGATATTGATGTACAACAGGAAGCAAAGTTTTTTTAAAGCATAACTAAGGCTTAAAATTCAATTTTCAAAAGTTCGAAGAGAGCGTGTGTTATGATAACCAGATAACTGATAAACTACATATTTATATATACTCATATAGATTTTTACAGTAAACAATGAAAATTATCTAGATTTTTAATACGAATATTAAAAACTGTGGTTAAGAGCACAGATCACGTTATGGTCATTGACAGTATTGGTTGAGTAGATTTAGATTTAACGGTATGTCAAGGCAAACTTATCTAGAATGGACAGGCGGACGAATTTCGCAAAAAAATCGAGAAATTGGGAAAAAATCGATTACATGCCGCGTAACTACTTGCGGTTGTTAATCGAATAGTCTAGAGAATTCAAAATTGTTCTGTTCATGGAAAAGATATACAATATAAAATAACATACCTAGTAGGTATAATGTAATCGAAGAAAGAGGAAATAGGGCCTTCAATGCACGGAACATATTTATCTGCACACGCTTGTCTTCTTAATAGTTTTAATTTTTTTATTGTTATTTACACTTATTATCACTATTTATTAAAAAAAGAGTTATCAATTATAATACAACCTTATATTTAAATAAATAATCCTGGAGAAGTGACTTTTCAAATGTAACATAATACTCATCTATTTAACAAAAGTCAGAACCGTACTTTCTATATATTACACACAGTACAATAATGTCAATTAATTTACTGAAGAAATATATATTTCATGAAAAAACATCAAGTGAATTTAAAAACCCAATTATTTAATAATAATTAAGGAAGCAAACTTCTATAAGAGACAAAATAATAAAATACGTTAATAGGCAGATCCCGTAAAAATTAAGCAATAAAAATTTTATTCACAAAAACTTTTTTTAAGTTCAGAACTAACAGACTAAAGTCTTTCTAAGAACTCATCGACCTTTCTTGTACATTCTTACATTACATTCTGTACATTTCTTCTTTCTTCTACGTGTCATGCAATGTCGTCTAGAGGAGTATTGGATAAGGGTGTTATAACAATTTCTCAAGTAACAACTCGTATGTGTCATTGAACTGCAATGTCGGTGACATAAGACGATTTCATTTTAATAGTTGTAATAATAGACAGTGCGGTACTATTAACTAAGCGTAGTTACAAAATAGCAAATGAAAGCAGCGACAGCCCAGCTTAGAGGGTCGAATCCTGGTACCTTCTTCGAATGTATTAGGTTACGTGCGTTATTTTAATTAATAATTATTATTGTTATATCGTTATGTCAGGCGCTTTACGGAGTAGGCAGAAGGCAATTAGTGCCTAACATTTGCTTTGTATTCAAACATAACTTTACTAGGGAAAGCAACACGGACCAACCTGTTATGAAGCCCTTAAGAAATGCACTGTTACATAGACAGATGAATGGTTTCGCAATGGAACAGCGACATCATTACCGATAATTCCCCATCGCGCTCAATCTTTAACACGAAGATTTTTCTCATTACGATGTCAAGTGACAGTTTCATTAAAGTTACATAAATCAAATTGCGGCGAGTGTTTCCTACTGATTGCAAGATGGCCGCTGTTGCGATACACCGCAATTAGACGACGGATTGATTATACACAGTATTACATATTTTGTTCCACTTTGCACTTAACGGAATGTATATTCACAAAGGGTTGCTTCTATTTGCCTCATACTTCGTACTCAATTTGCGCCACCAGCTATATAGAAGCGTATGTACATATATGCAATTGCACATGTCATTCTATAGTCATTACATAATAATAAATATCTTGTAAGAATTCCCCGCGACCCTCGCCCGTGCCATACGGAGTGTGTACCGTAGTAACGAAACATATTAAAAATCGAACCTATTCGGGAAGTAGGTAAGCGTAGTTAGAAAAAATTTGTTTTATCCCTAGACACAAAAGATACCCTTGTGATCAACATAAATATTTATTCAGGGTGAGAACCGAACTCATAATTCTCATTTCAGCATTTACTAACAACTGGACGAAAGGCTCCACAAAATGTCTAGATTTTTATAACTATGTATAAAATATTAAGTAACTGATAACCTATAATCATATTTTGGTGGTATAGATTAATAACTCAACGTTTGGCCAGGTGACTGAACGTCGTGTTGTTATTTAGCTAAATTTGATTATTGGTAATTGCTTGGGTTGGGTT
>DWME01005609.1:0-14662 GCA_018244795.1 Parelbella ahira ahira | reverse complement strand
AATAGTGTCCGATCCAGGATTTGAGCTCAGGACCTCTCGATCGCCAGTCACGCTTGTAACCAAACGACCGACGAATCAGTCAAACTCAAGTTATAAAAATATTAATATACGAGTTTATACATAAGTGCTAAGGGTATATTTTGGAAAAGTTACTAATTCAGGCGTTTATTGTAGTGTAGACTTTCTTTGACTAAAAATTGGTTATATACAATATTATTAAACTAAAGAAATAAGCCAGTTCGGATGCATCTAGCTTAATATTTAAGTGAAGTTTGGCTAATCTATTATATCTACCTAAGTACGTCCTGAGTTTATGCACAAACCTATTTTAAATCAATAGTGTTGTTTTACTCCATAAATTTTTCACCAGTTCACTACTTGAAAATAATGATATTTTCTCTTCGAAACAGGTAGTATCTTAGTACTTGAATTGTTTTTGTACAATTCCTGAGTAATTTCATCCCGTCCTATTGCTTTACAGCTTGTACAGGTATTGCCATAAACAGAATAATAATAGATTACTGCTTGGAACAAGACCACTTTATTTTCACGAGCATTTCAATGCTTTTCAGGCACTATAATTTGGCATTTGAGCTTGCTATCGTCAGTTAATACTCGATAAACTTTGTTGGAGGCGTTCAGATCAGTAGAACGTCAAGTGACACGTCGCTGCCTTGTTATCTTGTATAGTTATAACAAAGTCCAGTAAAGTACTTGCACTAAATCTTTCAAGAACGTAATATACATACATATGTTCCACATACTCATTGTTCGTAAATACAACAGTTGCAGTGAGTCTTGAACTCTGCACTAGCTCCATAAGCTGCTGGGCAATCTGATGGTCCGCTATCTTAGACAATGATACCAACCAACAACTTGCAGGTAGCCCTTCCGAGAGCGCATAGGGTCCGTGTTGACCTGACACATGTACCAGCCGCGGTCCACCTCCTGCACGTTCTTGATGTGCAGGTACCACGAGCGATGGTCGTTGTAAGACAAGCTGATGCGCGGGTTCTGCGTTATTATGTTGTGATGGATGCTCAATATGGTTTGAGTGTCCACCCTTACCCATGCCACCTGTGACAGAAATGTGATAAGGATCAAAATGACACGTATAACAGTGCTACCGGAAGCGTTTTGGTTCATATTATTTATTTAAATTATATGCTTAAAATATAGTAATCAGCATTATTTATATGTATGTATAGGTACTGTGGTTATAGCTGACTAACGTCCTACTGTGTCTGATGTTCTGAATTCTAGTGTAGTACTGACAGATTCCAATTTGTCTGAAGAGTGTAACATTACATTTCGGATACTAGCTTTGTAGTGTTATACTGACTATGGATAATAATGAAGAATTATTGGTATAGGACAGTGGGTTTCAGATTCAATTTCCAACCGTACGAATATCCGTATTTATTTTAATTGATATGTTTTTGTGTTGTGTATTACGATTGTTTGTGTGTCCTAGGTATTGACAATGTAAAGATTGAGTTCATAAAACTTTGCATTTGAAACTGATATTAAAATTGTCGTAGAATATTATTTAAAAAATCATTGTTAAAATGACAACAAATGGAAAGATAACGTTAAAATATTCAATTAAAATACTGCAGGTAAATTAATCATAAACGTGAAATTCAATATAGAATAGTTTTCATTTGGTATAAAGACAAAAGACACATGGCATTTGCTAGTTAGAAATATTTGAGATTATAATAGATTGGGATATAAAATGCTACAAGGCTAAGCTTAAACTGACGGTAAGATGGCCGCTAATCTTGGTAATGAAGTAGGCAGTATCGTGCGTAGAAATAATTATAGCCTATCTAGTTAATTCCAGCCTCGTTATTTCTTAGAACAGGAAACATGTCTTCACTAATCATTGCGTCTACCACCTGTCTCGTGCCACCGAATAGCCTATTTATATGTATGTATACTGTTATTATCGATCGGTAAAATAATCATAGACGGTTTGCGGTCGAACCATTTAATTGGGTCATTAATGATTAGTAAATGTATGGACAATAGTAAAATTGTAATTGTCTATGAAATTCAAGAAATTGAACTAAGTGATAATTTTATATTTATATGACATTAATAGTGGTAACTTTTAATGGAGTAGTCATATAAAATCCTGTTAGGCGTTAAGTTCATCGTTTGCAATTTAGCTTTAGGTCATCAAATATATTTTTAATTTATTTAGTATATTTAAAGGTGCACATATTTATTGTTTAAATTTTTGGCTTGTCAGATGTATACACCGAATACAATTCGCTACAAGTAACTTACAAAGTTGTCAGTATAAAAGCTTGCATACGCCGTTTCAAACTTAAAAGATAACTCACATACCGGGCGGGGAACTTCTTGAATCTCTAAAATATTTTCAGATTAGACGATCTAAGTAGTATATTGCAGTAGGCAGTCTTATTTTCCAGCTACTTATTTTAACATGAGAAATATATAACCCGTCTCGTTTCGTATTCTGCGACATAATTCGCAATTTCGCAACACACAATGGCTTAATTCGATAATCTCTTTGTTCAAGTCGGCAGTGGCACTTTGTAGTGCGGTAGCACGGACTTGTTTACTCGTCAAAGAATATTAAATGCTCTTCTAAATCTGGCTCTCACCGAATTCATCCCCGGCTCATATAAATCCCGGCGCTATACGGCACTCCAATTTCGCTAACTAGCCGTCCTGCATGATTAATAACTGGCGAATCGTGCATTCTGAGCAAAGTGATATTAAGTTGGCTTGTTAAAACTTTAGTTCGTGCACCGCACTTGTATGGAATTCCTCCAACTACGGGTATATACCCGTTTATAGAAATGCAAGCCTGCGGCGTTTTGCTGTTCTCCTGGTACGTGTTACGTGAAATGTTGTGAGGTCAGTTTGTCTTCAGTGTAATTATAGTGACGTCATGCGTAGCCTTCCCAACGTTTATTATATATATTTACATATTATATATTTGTACAGGTCTTTTAAACAGGATGAAGTAAGAAAGTGCGTGTTAAAAAGTAAATTAATTGTAATAAATATTAACTTACCTACCTATATTATGTACAATTATACCTTAATATATAAGAAGCATAGCATGTGATTAAACATATTTATATCAATAAATTATTTGATACCTAGTTATAAAAGAAAGTTACAATAATTTAACAATAATGTAACTTCCGGAAGGTCATATTTACTTTTAGTTCTATCATCCACCCAGCATTGATTGGTTGAAAATACAATAGTATGAATGCAATACAATATTTGGTTAAAATACCATTGCATTTTCAACCAATCAAACATAATGATACGTTAGGTTAGTTCCTTATTACATCTTCATTGTAAGGCTGTCACAATAAGAAATCAGTGGCGTTTTAATTCTGAAAATTAATAAGCAGACTTTGTATCCTCTGAGATCCTCGACGACGCAGGCGAGCAGCGCGTCACGCCCCACCGTCACCGTCACGTTCGGCACGGGCTCCACGAAGCGCGGGAACAACGACTCTGCAACAATTGAAATCGTTCACACCAGCCAATTTTATTTTCTACAATTTACAGGTGAAGTATTTACATAACGACGTGTATTATACCTTCAAGTATTCGTGTAACGTCGATACTGATTGTTGTTATCTGTGTGATGTGTAGTGCTTTAGTATTTAATAGAATTTTTGATACTTTTAAACAACATACCTACTTATTATGAAATTAAGACTTTACAAAGGAATTAGAATTTTAAAGTCAATATATTAAAGAAATGTTGAAAATAAATGTAATTTTCTAGATGTTTTGGAGACGTTATGGTATTATTTAAATTTTAATAATTATGAAATTGTAATCTGTCGCTCTTTTTGAATGTAGATCACGTGCCGCACCTCGGAATTCTGTCGCTACTTCCTTCACACTTATACAAGTATAGATGATTGCGTCACACTGAATTTGGTAACCATTATGCTCACCACTGGTTCCACGAAAAGCGGACAAGAATCGGAAACAATTGAAATCATTTAATGCTGTCGATTTCTTTTTGTCCTCATTACTGGACGAACTATTGTACATGAAATGACGCGTTTATGTGGCTATTTTTGTCGAAGTATCATAATGATAACATACAGTAAAAAATTAAAAGAAATGTGGGTACGTTTTAAGATTAAATATTCCTTGCTGCAATGCGAAAGGAAAACATCACGAGGAATCCTGCACGAATTAGAATTCTCCATAATTTTCTCTAAGGCGAGAAGAGTCCGCCAAACTGCACCTATCCAGCGCGGTTCTTAACTCTTTTTATTTTGCGAGGATACGCGTGTTCAACAGTGCAATGATAAAAAATCAGCAGTGGAATGATAAAAGTGTCGATGATCATCTCTTTTTAGCTTTGACAATTATTACTATAATTACGAGTATGTTCAAATTGTACTTCATGTTGTATAAGTTGTATGACACTACAGTTTATAGCCACTTTTTAAGATTAGCAGTGTTTTTTGCTTTCAATATTTTTAATGTTTTCTTCAGTGTACACAAAATCTTAAAGAATGCAGACGAAGTGGCGGGTATCAGCTTGTATAGTACAGATACTTTAAAAGGCGAACAATAATATTTAGAAAATGTACGTACTTCGTCTGGTTTATCGTATAATAAGAAACTAGTTTGGAGTGTTTTCAGCCGACAGTTGATCTATTATTTTTATAGCGGTCTTCTATAATATCATCACAGACCTGACCAGTTCTTTCTACGTTTATCACTCCTTTAATTTTTCTTCATATTCATCTCCTGCGTTTTTCAAATGTAATTCTTGTACAATTTTTTATCGGGTTTTCGATGACTGTATGTTACGATTTTAAAAAATGCCTCGAGTTATTATTATGATGCAGTAATAACAGTTTTTATGATGCAGTAATAAAACAGTTTTTGTGGACTCAAAATTACTTTAAATATTTATTGAAAATAGAAAATTATTAAAACGAAAAAACCAACTAAATTCACCATTGATTTTTAACCATTGACTCGTTATAATGTAATGAATCGCTCAGCTCTCACTTATTTATTCAACTCGGCGGCTCTGTCGATTTGTTACGAACGTAAAACCAGCATTGGTTCATAATTTTCGAACTAAATCACTCTATAACTTGTTGGCCGGAATTCGACATGACACAACGTTGGAACAGATTAGTATTGACATGAATGCATTAGCGGCATCTGTTTTGTACGCCTGTACGACTTCATGTGAGCATGTGTATATAAGTTATAAGAACAGTGAAGCACATTGGTAAAACGTTTTGAATCAGTATGACATATCGCGATCAAAGCTTACCTATTCCCTTTATGGGGTAATAATAATAACTGTCAATGAACATATGTATGCATGTATAGCATAGTACCTACACATTTGTTCATTTATTTTGTACTGCATAAGTTCTTACCTTAAACTAACAACACCAAATGTAATAACATTTGTGTTTTTTTACATTTATATGTACAAAAACGCTATATAAACGACTAGTAAACAGTGAAGCTTAAATTGAATGGAAATATTATCAGTACCTACTTATTGTGAAGAAAGAACACGGATAATTATTTTTGTCATTGACTTTTGGTCTTAAATGGTATTGGAAAGTACATTTTTTATATTATCGGCAGAAGTCTGCCTTCGTATGTACAGTTATAAAGACAAGAACGCTCGCGAACTTGTGGGCCTGTGTGACATCATGACGTAACATTTTCGATTTTAACGATTGCATTTAATGTTCGATTTCATAAATATGACCATTATTACTCCTTTCAATTTTTTAACAACAGAGTTCATACTAATTTAATTACAACTTTTCGTTTTTATTAACATCCAAGAATTTTGTTTCTTGAAAACTCTAAGAATTTGAAAGAAGATATATCATTTGTATAAAAAAATGTATGTGTACCTATACTTCGATATTTTATAAAAATGGCAAAACACCTTAAATTAAAATATTACATTAATTTTCGTTTAGCATTTTCAAGCGAGCGCTTACAGCATATGTATATACGAGTACGAGTAGAAATATGCATATTATTCTATAACATTGAACAATTTCGTACCTTGAAATATTCTAAAGTATTCCTCGACTCCATGTTCCCCTCGGTCTACATAACACGGAGCACTTGTGTCGAGGATCTCATCGGACGAATCTTTTACAAGATACCTACCGAATTACCAACCAATTTCGCCCTCACTTCAAAGTAATGAGAGAAATCTTTGCCCTTGCGGACGACATATTAAATAATAAATTGAACTAGTTCTAACTAAATAAAACTTTCCCGTAACTTCTTTTTCTAATTTTTTAGGACTACGAATAAAATAGAAAGCGAAATTATAATATACGAATGTACATATTTATATTATTAATTTTGAATTATGTCGTGCCTCTCTTAAAATTAGCTAAGGAATATAAAATTTGTTTGAGAATTGTCAAACTTCTAATTATAATCTTAGAAAGGATTTATAAGAAAATAATCCTAAAAAGTAAGTATGACCGTCCACTGCTAGAACCGCGCGTTTCACAGTAAATCGTTTTCCCAGTTTGCAAGTGCTCCTTGGGTAGAAGAGGGTGGAAGAAACCCGATACTATCGGTAAAAAGCGTTTGTTCAGGTGCGATACAATATAAAAAATAAAACATCTTCTCAGAATCTTTATATTACAGCACTTGAAGTGTTTTGGAGTAGATTGCTAATGTTATAAAATACGGTGAATAGAGCAAGTATGATTAATAAATAAATAAAAAACTTGTACGAGACGAAGAAAATACTTAGTCCGATAAATGCTGTTACAATTGAAAATAAACAAAATATTACTTTTGAATTTGAAATCAGTCATTTTTATACGATTGTTCATTGTGTTTTCTTATTTTCGCGCCAACATATTGTAAAATATTTGATATTAAAATGGAGTGGGGTGATAAAGAGAACCGAATTGCTGTGATTGCATTACATAAAGTAGGTATGGAGCCAAATACAATTTTTAAAATCCTCCATACGCTTAGTATTAGTCAAATGTTCGTGTACCGGGCTATTGATGAAACAATGAAACCGCTTCTGTTTGTGACAGAAAAGATCTGGCCGTCCACGTAGTGTGGAAAGAATTTGAAGAAATCCTGTCCGAAAGCAAAACATGTTATCTCGGGAGATGAAGATAGCACCTGGAACTATGTCGCGTATTTTAAAAGATGACTTAGGACTTGCAGCCTATAAGAGACGTACTGGTCATTTTTAACTGATAATTTAAAAAAGAAAAAGATTGTCAAATCAAAACAACTACTTAAGCGGTACGCAAAGGGAGATAACAGAATAATTTTGTTTACGGATGAGAATTTTTTTACAATTGAGCAATATTTTCACAAACAAAATTACCTTATTTATGCTGAAAGCCCTAAAGAAGCCTCCCAGTTAGTCAATGAGTACAACATGGGCATTATCCGACTTCCGTGATGGTTTGGTGGGGTGATACGTATGAACGAGTGACTGAGCCATATGTTTGTGAAAAAGGGATCAAAACATCGGCGCAAGTGTATCAAGATACCATTCTTGAGAAGGTAGTTAAGCCCCTTAACAACGCCATGTTCAATAACCAAGAATGGTCTTTTCAGCAAGACTCCGCGCCGGGTCATAAAGTTCGATCGACCCAGTCTTGGTTATAAACGAACGTTCCGGACTTCATCAGAGCTGAAGACTGGCCGTCATCTAGTCCTGATATTAGCTAATCCACTGGAATATGATTTATTGTCAATTTTAGACAGTAAGGCTTGTTCTAAGCGCCATAATAATTTGGAGTCCCTAAAACCATCCATACGATTGGCAATGAAGAATTTTCCCATAGAAAGCTGCTATTGATAACTAGCCTCAATGTTTAAAGAGATATATTGTAGCCAATAGCGACCACTTCGAATTAGCTTTATATATCGTTAATGGTTTTATTAAACCTACACACTGTAATAATAATAAATGTTACGTACAATAAAAAAAAAATGTTTTTCTTTGTAACAATATTTACGGCAAGTAATTATTGTAGTCGTGTAAAAAATGAAGACTTCTATTGTATAATTAAAATGATGGTGGCTATTAAGTGTTATAATTTCGGTAGTAAAGTTAATTTTCTTTCTAAATTACCTATATAATGCAATATTAGTAATAAATATTTCGAAATAAATAGTCCCGTGACACACCTTCTTGGTACTCGTGGAATATTTCGGTATGACTGGCGCGAAGCACATTAGGGATGAAATCAAATAGATTAAAATCATCGAATTCAACATCGCAACAAATTTTCGTCGAGACATTTGTTATAGCGTCGTAATTCCAGTATTCATCATTTGCTACTTGTAACAGCATAACTACGGAAATCATAAACGTTGGTTTGTTAAAAAAATGCTGGTTTGTGCTCATTTGAAATTTGCGCATTTCCTACTAAAAGATTCATACGGTCAAGTTTTTCTCAAGATGGAATCATATACTGTATACTTGTTGGAACTGATGATTCAAGTGATGTTCTAAGCTTGGAGTGCGATTGTATGATTATCAATTTATTGTATTAATCGACATTTTTGTCACCGTTAAAAATCGTACATTATTTGAGTTTAGAGATTGATACGTAACATACGTATCTGCCGACACCTGGTCGGTAGCTGAAAGCTCAGCTGCCGTTCGGGAGGTCCTATTGGATTATTCTATTTTAAAATTTTTATTAGTGATTTGGAGTTTTGATCTGTACCCGGTGTATGGCAATAGGCTCACCACCTATTCCATGGGACTTGAAACGTAACTGGTGAAACTTGGGGTGTACTACACCCCTCTGCCTTCTCCTTTGGGGATTACAGACGCGATGTTACGTTACATTCATATGGAGCGACGAACGCGCGAGATTGTGTGCCATTTTAGACGATGTCGATAGATTTTATTAAAATGTTTTTACGGTTTTACGTATTGAAAAATGATAAAATTACCTTCAACCTGTACAATAAAGAACACGCGTACGCTCAAGGGGAAAAGTTAAAAAATCGCTGAATGTCAATGCTAATGTGATACAGGTGTCGATATGAGTGATGCTTCAATGCTTGCAACAATCTATTTAGCCTAAACAACATGAGACACGGAAAAATATCCGCAAATGATTGATGAGCGAACGCGTACAGAACAAATCCGTCCCTCTGCCATCCATCTTGGGACTACATGTACACGAGTAGGTAGAGAGCGGCTGCCGGCGACATCTAATGAAAGAAAGGCTTACCGAGCGCGTATAAACAATCGGAACATGTTATTTCTGATATCCAACACAAGATAGATTGTTTGAGGGACGTGTTCTTTTCAAATAGTAATAACTATTATTATTCTGGCATTATGTCAGGACCCTTACGGGGTAGGTAGAGAGAGAATATTTTATTTACTTCTCCACATACATATGGTCATTGAAATGGCGAAAGCAATCTTTTTCTACCATTCCCTATTTGCCGGTATATTTTCTTACTTGTGTCAGAACAGAGACATGGTGTGCAGCTATTATATACCCATCACTCACTGTTTAGGCTTAAGTCTCCTGGACCCAGTTTCTACTGTTATCCTTACATCATTAGACCATTTTAGAAAAAAATACTCTTATATGTGAAAATAAAGCGTTAGTTTGTTTAAATTTTTGTTTTAGGTGCTGTAAGAAAAACAGAGTTCATATTATTATAGTTATATCCTTTAAAATATGTCATTATTGTTTAATTCTGAACATAGGAAAATTATACATAATAATATAGTAACTTAGAGTATTTAAAACGTAACATAATAATAATAATAAATAAAAATAATGTTTATAAAAAAAGTTCATCTAAAATGTCCTTGTGAGGCATGGTTCCCAAAACACTGGCAGCATTGCCTCGCTGAATTGTAAGGCTAGACCTTTGTGCGAAGTAACTTCCAGCCCTTTGGTCCCCAGAGACATTTCTGACATAAACATAAACTATGTTTATTTTTTGCAATTCACAAATGAATACAACACAAGATATAATACATATTTAAATATTAGTTAGGACATCTTTTACCGATCTGAATAGGTTAAATAAATCTTATTCACTCGTTATAGTACGAAAAATTAAAAAGTAGATTACATAATTAGGGCGTGTTCCGAAAATTTTTCATTCGCTAGGTAAAAGTGAAAACCATAGTACACCACGTAATCCTTAACCCAGCCGAAGTTGCGTTGGCATTAAGTAGAAAGGCTGACGTGAACGCAATTACCGCGATCACGCCTAAACGAAATAAGGACTGCTTGTAACCGAAGCTGAAGTTTTCGTTGCAAATTTTTACGCTTTTAAATTGATACACTAACAGATGGGGGTCATCGTTAGTATGCATTTATATCACTGTGACATTTATAAATAACTTTGTAGGTACATAATATTGAGAATCAATGCTGTTAGGCGATAAGCGTGCCTTTGCATCCCTGTTTAAGTCGTTAAACGTAACATCACGCCCGTAATCCCCGAATGGTAAGGCAGAGGAGTGCAGTACTCTCCCGCGTTTCACCAGTTACGTTGACGCCCCATGAACAGTGTTAAGTATACTATAGATGTTACTTGACAATAAATAAATTCTTATTGACGAAACACGAGAAGAAGACGAATGCGGTATGGAGGTAATTAGACTCTTGCTATTATAATATGTGTACTGTAATATTTGGATTTTGGTGCTCTCTGTCTACCGTGTAAGAGAGCCGGCGTGACGATATAACATTAATAATATGTACACATATAAGTTAGGTATACCTACTGTGAGTGTTATGTATTCACGAGAAAGGCTGTGCCCGTGAATGAGATTACGGCAACTTTACGAGTATATGTAATTTCTCGAGCGGCTCATCAGCTCTTAAGTGTTTTCGGATGTGCGTGTTCTTGTTCTGGACAGAGATTCAATGGAACACATAGTAAAGCCGCTTTGCGCTGAATATGTAAATACAGGTTTTCATGACTTATATTGGGCTCATAGATTTACAATATTTTAGTCATATAATATTAGACATCTACGTGCATTATATCAGATCTTGTATATACAGGTATATAAATGCAGAAGTCAAATAGTAAATTACATATGTGCCGTCTTTAATATTAGTAAAATTAATTATATGTTCGAATTTGTATAGGATAGGTCTACTTAGAAGGAGAAAGAAAAGGCCTATACTCTACCATCTTAGCCAAGTCCTGCTTGTCAAACTTTATATGCCTTGCAAAATAGCGTGGAAAACTTTAAGGTGTGCTAGTTATGCTACACTGTTTCCAACTCCGTGCACGGTTTATTCTTGTAAATATAAACATTTACTTTTAAAACGGCACTTTTTAAATTGAATAAGAACCTCACCCAATAACAAAGTTGTCCCAAAGAATAAAAGCATTAGCATGAAAGAAACAAAGTGAAATCACTATTTTTAGCGAAGTGTACCGGTTAAATAAAGCAAGTACGGTTATTTAGTGATGTGGCCGGTGTCCGCATATTTACCTAATTGGCCAGTACGGCGTGACAAAAGTCCGAACGGGGCCCGTGCAAATTAGATTCCCCGGCGACCCACTCAGCCGGGTACGCTTGCTCGTTTTGCTTACCTCTTTCACCTCAAATTAATTGCCTTTTCTTCTAATTGATACATGCGTCAAAGATACCTTAAAGCACTGTAAATTTTGCGTTATGTAAATGTGCATTTTGTTTACAATTTTTATAGGATATTAGCTGTTCGTGTCTAGCGATATTTGTATGTATATAATATATATGTACGTTATACCATATTTTGAACTTTTAATACCGTTGAATGGTTTTTGCATAAAAAACATCGTAAGTCAATAAATCACGGTAATACGTTCATCACTTAGTTACAGGAACATTGCAATTTGGCTGTCAATGCACCTGAGTATAAGTGTTGCGGCCGATATCAGTATATTTCCGTAACTGGTAGAGTGCGGATGACAAAAGTCCGCCAGGGCATCGCGGGCTCCACGCAAATTAGATTCCTCACCCGCGCGGGCCTTTGCTTACCTCTTTCACCCCGAATTAACTGCCTTTTCCTCTAATTGAAAAACGCGTCAAAGACCCATTATGCCATTAGCTTTTGTTTCACTTCATAAACCTGTGTTATGATTTAAAATTTATGACGGATGTGCTCGCGCGGATTTACAATACGGAACAAACTATGTTACGTGATTTATGAGTTATAAATATATGTAAAAATAAATGCATACATATAGTTACAATTAGTTACATCTAGTTTCAATGGGTGTAAGCAAATACTAAGGGTTTAATTAAGGTACTTAGGTATGAAATCTAATTTTCCAAAGGTGTATATTCTTTCCAAAAATCACAATTTTATGTTTTAACAAAGTGCGTACATACCAATGTTAATTTTTAAAGTGAAACTTCATTATCAACGTATGAGAGAAATTTTATAGCGATGTAAAAAAATCGTCACGATTTTCGGTTACGCGCCATGTTGTTATTTTTAATTACATAGGTTGTCGTAATATTTATTTATGTAACTTAATAATTGAAAAGAAAAGGGATAGCACGAATGCTAAAATGTACAACTTACTTAGTATTTCAATTTCGCTTATTATTCGGAATTAATGTACATATTTACACATGTGCAAATGCCAAAGACTTAAAAATAAAATTAACCACTTTCCATACGGCGCACTGTGTTCTAAAAATAAAACCGTTTCGAGCAAATTCGAACCGGTGAATCTCACGCGGCCTCACAGCGGCTCCGACGTGGTACATTCATGAGTATCGATTTTATGCAAAATGCAACAAGATTCACTTCAACGTGCCGACTATACGTATTATACGAGACACCTATCTATCGAACAATTACATTGGTATCGCTATCGGCGCATGTAAATGGCGTACGAATGGCGTAGGGGCGTTGAAATGCGAACCTCTATTCGGTGAAATTGAGAGAATTGAAGTCATGTATAAACATGAAATGCAATTAGCGGTTAGGTCTTGTATGTGCCGCGAGCGCCGGCCCCACTCATACTGTAAGGATGTTGATGGAGCTCATTAGAGCTGTATCTGATTTTATCTATTTACTATTTAACGCTTCTAATTTTAGTCTCAAGTGCCACATTCGTATATGCGATTGTGTAGTAACTAATGCAAACAAAAATACTCTAATTGAAATATATGAAACTGTCTCGATTATTTACAGTTTGAGCATCAGTTTCGACGAGATGCTTTTTATTAGCTATGGTGAAAAATATTTTGAAACATATTAGATCTAAACAGGTTAATCATTATTTTAGAGGAAATATTTTTAATGAATGCGGGTCAGATCTGTAAGGATAAAGATATTTGGCAACAATGATGAAACATTTTTTTTAAACAACATTCTGTGACGTATTCCATTAAAATTCCCTTCCGCGGTTGTCGTACACAAACACGAGAGTACACGAGCGATATTATATTTAATTAGTCGGATAATACATCGACGTATATTAATATTCCTTTATGCTATTTGCGTTACACCGAGAACAATAATCACGTACGAGGACGCGCCGGAATAAACACCATCGTGTTTTGGTACGCTGTAAACATTAACACGTAAGATAATTGGTGTTTACACTCTGTAAACTGTGTGCCGTGTACACGGCGGGACGTAATGCGTTGCTGCTGGAGTGTTCGCGATTATTAAAAACATACTTAAAGCTCATTAAGTCTGTAAAGTTATTTCAGTTCGTTTCACGTTTATTGTAATAATATAGGCGTAGTCTGATAAGCATTTTTTCCTATTAGGAATTAAATTAGTGAAAAATTCCGCAATATTTTTTGGCACGATTTTTTTGTAGGTACTCGTATTATGCACAAGCTTTTATTTTGTGACAGTAGATAAAATTCGTAGTGAACTTACCATGATAATTTAAACGTGCTGAATTTAAAGTTATAAAGTTTTTATAACGTTTTCTATTATATATTTAAATATAATATTTTCAAATTTATATTATGTTATAACATAAAAATTATCGAAACCTGCCCATTATAAAACCGTGGCGTTTTCACAAGCTGACTTACAGTTTGCGATACAATATATTAATGGAGCTTAACCATTAATAAGTCTTTAAAATTGGATCTTTTCCATATTACTAGAAGGTCCACATATAAGAATTGCTCGTTTAAAGGTCTATACCTTATCTATAGACATATATCCAATATAGAGCACAATAAAAGGAAGATAATAACAATTAAGACTATTATTATAGAGTATAATACGATTTTCAATAGCTCATTACAATTAAAAATCGTAAGCAGTTACCATTTTATGAATTTTATTTTAACCATTAAATATTACTTGCTGTAACGGTAAAGGAAAACATTGTGAAGAAGTTTGTACACCTTGCTGTCCTCCATAATTCTATCTAAGGCATATTAATTCTGCTAGGCCATCCTTGGCCAGTACGGTACGTGTCCAACACTCCAACACCGCGAAAATTAATTTTTACTAGTAAAAACGTTGATTTTACGTTAATTGTAAATTTGTTTTTTCATACAGCATAAATATCATAATAATAACTGTATTAATAATTCGTTTTCCCATCAAATATCCAAATTTCTGTTCCATCAATGGAGACGAACACAATATGGTGAAAACCGGCAAGAACCTTTTCAAAACAA
>DWME01005608.1:0-14663 GCA_018244795.1 Parelbella ahira ahira | reverse complement strand
TGCCTCCTCTTGCCTCACCACCGGCGGAGGCTTTACGGGCGTCTGCCTTCTGAACCTAGTCTCTATGTCGTCAGGTGACTCGAAGTCCATCAGCTTAGAGCTCTTTTTCCTGACCCGACCACTGCGCGATACTCCTGTGACCTCTAAATCTGAGAATAATGTTATTCATAGTTACAATTAAACTGCGTAGTAAATTGAAATATTATGATTAGCATATGCAATTCGTACTTACCGTCCTGCATTGTTATAAATCCTGCACTTTAACTCAACTTAACGTTTATTTTTAATCAACAGCTTGTTTATTAAAGCTAAAAGTATAAATCTGCCTGAGAATAAAACGCAACCATCTGTTCTGACGTTTTTTGCACTTAGCACAGCTTGCAAATGAAATGTCTTAAAATGACATTTGATCTTGGATTCTGCCTGAACAGCTTATACGACTTTTTACTTTTATTCTAATCTACATTGTACATACGTATACACTGTAATTAAAATTCGAGACTAACATTAATATAACGAGAAGTGCAATTCCTAAAGCACTAAGATATCTAACTACTGCCAGGGCTAGTAGGATTCCATCTGTCATCAGTTAACTCTTGTTAAAATAAAATTATGCATCTAATTTTTCTAATTCGCATGCCCCTAAAGGCTATAAAGTAATTTGTGTAAAATTAGTAGGTCATCTATAATAAGGAATCCACATATGTACCTATTTCGATCGCCGAAACCACACAGACTCAGTAACATAAACAACCAACAAAGACATTACAAAATTATTATTGGACATAACTATGGGTGTTCAATACGAAATTCTAGGTGTTATACGTACATTCAACATGACGCTATGTTACCGACAGTCTAGGATTATTAAAACAAATTCCTTTCGAATCCTCTCTTTTGTCACCAATATTTTAATATGTCAGCAATGCGTATAGAGCATAGGGACAGCCCCATTACTGTTCAACTACAAAAAATTTGTGTTTGTCAAAAATATTTGCAACAGGTCACTACATATCGAGTTAACTACGTCCACACGTTGACTGACTAATAGCCTGAGCGCCTTGTTGGTCCAATGGTTACATGCCAGACTGATTAAGAAGACTCATACGAGTTCGATTCGCGGGTCAAGTAAATAATTACCGTAAATTAATTATTAAAATATTACAGCACGGGGACTCATTTGTCCCGATGTATTGCAATAGACTCATTGTTATGTCTCTAATCGCATTGTATAAGTAATAGCTCTACAGTAGCGTCCTCTGTAGAACACCAAAATTCATGGAAGCTAATGTGTACCATATTTGGTCATCCACAACGTAATCTACCTTAGTGTGGGAGACTGATCAAACCTTGTTGTACTTTATTGTCTTTTTTATAATAAATAAATAGACTAATAATAGCAAAATCAAAATACCAACATCATAACCAATTATTAACACTGTAAACATATAAGAGGTAAAATAAAATCACATAACAATTGTTTTTAAAATTTCTTGTTAAAAATAAATAATCGTATTAAATACATGAAAAACCAATATGCAACAAGATAATATAACATAGTTCCTGTAGTTTCACAATTTTACAATAGTCGAGAGCCTTTACACCAAGAACATAACCCGAAAATGAGTAGGTCTGTAAACTAACAAAACAATTGCCATTATGTTATTTCAAGGAGGAAGATATCATGTTATTGCATGTGCTTATAAAGTATGAACTTAAAAAATACTACATTCATAGACACTTAACGGAAGTCCACCATTGTTTGACAATTGTCAGAAGAATAAAGCATTCTAACCAAAATTATCAGAAAGAAGACTTGATTAAGTTTGACTTTCGCTAAACATTGTAATCACAGTACAGCCACATAAGAACTGGTGTTCAAGGGTAGAAATATTTATTGCTACTATCATTTTTAACTTTGAAGTTCATTCTGTAATAGCTCAATCTATGTAGCAGTAACAGCACACACAGACAAAGTTATGTCTCGTTTAATATAAAAAGAAATACATACAATATTCACAGCGCAAAAAGATATTAAGTAAAATTACTGAATCTATCAATTTTTCTCAATTTACATTGATTTTTATTTAGTCATTTTTTATGTAAATATAATTCATTTACCTTAGGCTGTTCAAACATTTTTTTTATTTGTATTTTAGAAGACTCAAATATTGCGATATTTTAATGTATTAAATTGTTTGTAGTATCAAAAATAGTGCCTGCACCTATGTACATATGTACAATCCATTTGCTAATTATACACTAATACTATTATTAATATTTTCAAAATATTAATAGATTCAGCATTTCACTACCGCGGATTATATCATCTACAACAACTACAGAGAAAACACATTTAACATTTATAGAAGTCTATGAAACAGGTATCAAGTGTAAGGATTTAAATTAAGAAACGTACAGAGCGCCATTGTGGCGCCATCTCTTGGCTGACAGCAAAAAAGGCAATAGAGTTATTATATATAGAAGAGGGGAGCCAGCCTAAAATGCGTACATAGAAAAAAAACAGGAAGCAAATAAAGCTACCTATCTGTCTCTTTCTACTCGCGCACGCACAAGTAGTGCTAGCGTGAGTTCATTATTTGAAAAACAAGCTGTTCTGCTGTGCATGCCTCAGTAGTGAGATAGAGAGTGATAGATAATGTATCGCGATTGTTTCACTCTTTCTAACCGTTGGACGTTGCCGCTTACAGGCAGTTGTGTTTTCCCTTCTTTATATTTTATAATACCTCTATGAAAACGGTAATTGGCAAAAAGGCTAAACGGTTATGACAATTGGATATTTTGTTCAAACGATTTTTTTTTTAATTATATGCATTTGTGTCTATTTTACGAT
The DNA here is from genome assembly GCA_018244795.1 of Parelbella ahira ahira. Taxonomy (NCBI): domain Eukaryota; kingdom Metazoa; phylum Arthropoda; class Insecta; order Lepidoptera; family Hesperiidae; genus Parelbella; species Parelbella ahira. The sequence goes on along the minus strand of DWME01005608.1, from coordinate 11,809 downwards.
ATATTACTGTCTGGTCGTGTTATGTCCGTAATCAGTTAAAAAAAAAGTTATTTAAAAAACGGAACTGAAAACTTTAAGCACTGTCCATGAACCTCGTTATTAATGATATTATGCACATGTGATGTTACTCTTCCACATGAGATATAATTAAGAATGCTACGATTTAAAGGGTCGTTTAATATACCCAATTTTCATGCAATAGTTTACTAACGATTTTAGGACGTCCAAACTTTTTTTAATATATCTATTTTTTACAGTGTTGTCTAGTGTGTACCCATAACATGTTATACATTATTATGACACAATAACAAATGAAGCAGTAGCATGATATATTTACCTCGCTGAAGGCTTTTTTCACTTATTGTTAGCTCCTGTTACCATTACCTAGGGGACATCATTTAAAGAAATCCTCAAGTATCCACATGATACCTGTAATTGCTGCGACCAAATCAACTCACTCTTCCCATGATAACGCTTAATACAACAGCCACACACATAATGATGCCCACCCCAGTCAGCAGCTGATTCTGATCGATCAGTGGTTTGACATAATGCTTCTCTTTGTCCTTCTCAGCTTCATCAAGGTCATGGTGGACCACTGAGAGAGCTTTGGCTATTTCCGCATCTGATTTAGCACTGGACTGGGATGCTGCAACTATTAAGCGTTTTAGATCCCTCATTTGCGTTTCCACCACATGATCTTGATGATTCAAGTGTTCTGTTGATGGGAAAGAGAATTATGCATATTATAACTACAGTGGAAATAATAAAATTTGTATCTTGTTCAGTTTAACACTGAATATTACTATTATAGGCTTTGAGATATATGCAACACCATATGTATTTAAAAATGTTACCTTTAAGGCCAACTGGAAGGAGAAAGCAAATGTGGTAGAAAAAAGCAAATATTACCAATAAAAATTTGCACTTGTCTTGTAAGCTGTATCTACTATTTGTATCTATACAGATTAAAAATATTATGCAAATAATGTTTTAAATTATATCTGTAACTCTATTAGTAGTTAGACATACCAACAGTCAGAAAAAATACTATTTATTAATTCTCATAATAAATTAATTATTGAAATAGCAATCCTTACTATTACAAACTTTGAACTGAGAAAATATTATGGCCACACATCCACTAATACAAAACATTAACACTAAATAAATTTAAAATCACTGACATAATATTGTAGATATATAAAAACGCTATAAAATAGAAGAAAAAAATGTTCTGAGACAATTTAAACTTGAGAGATATGTGTATTAACCATAAAGCACAGTTTTACCTACCTATTAATGAAGACTGTTTACTGATAAGGTGCTCTATGTTTTGCTGCATTTTGTGTAAGTTCTGTGCTAATTGTGCCTGTAACAATAACAAATTCTTCTAAATAATAATTAATCAATTTGTTTTGGAAATTCAACAATCACTCGTAGCTTTCGTAGCTTAGCTACCACTCGTAGCTTTGCAATTGTACGTAATCTAGCATGTACTGACGACAAAAATAATATTGCATAAAATGTGGACAATAAATATTCCAAATAAAAAGTGAAGTAGGCCACATCCACGTACTGTACTGTATTATTATTATTATTATGGTGGTGATACCGTGTGATTACAGTACCTGATACGCGAACTCGGTCTTCATGGCCTCGGTGATGTCCGCGCGGCTGGCGGTGCCGCCGCCCGCGATCGTGTACAGCACGCTCGCACTGCGCGCCATCTGCTGCTCCATCATGTCCCTGAACTCGGCCATCTTAAGTCTGTTGTTGATAGTCGAGCCTGCTATGCCTAACACCGTGCCTATAATATGTAATTAAATATTGGTAGGGATAGATAGCTGTAGTGTGCTGCGCATCCAATAAAGTCATCGTCACTTAATTTGGACCCTTTTGTCATCCTGATAAGTAATAATAGAAATGAAGATAGTATTAATGATAACGGTATTAATGAATTAATGACGAAGTGGATAGTGAATGAAGTTTATTTGACTAAAAATAATGTGACTGCCTTGTTGGTCGAGTGGTTGCAAACGCGACATCTGATGGAGAAGTCCTGGGTTTGATGGCCGGGTTGTGTATTACCGGATTTCTCTAACTTAGATTTTCTTTTAGAAATTTTTAATGGATCCGTGCCCGGTGTATGGCAATAGGCTCACAAATTATCCATGGGACGTAAAACGTAACTGGTGAAACAAGGGAGTGTACTATACTTCTCTGCTTAGCCCTTCGGGATTACAGGCGTGATGATACGTTACGTATGATTAAAGAACGTCATTAGAGAATTGCTAGGTCGGTAGATACTCACCAGCAATGGAAGCCACGATGTACCAATACTTGTTCCGTTCGGCGTGCGCCCTCTCCCGCTCGTGGCCCAGCTTCACCGCGGCCGACATCGTCGCGAACAGCTCTCTCTCCTCCCGCTCTGCGTCCGCGAACAGAGTGCGAAGCGCACGCTCTTGGATTATCAACTGTTGCAGGAAAAGTATAACTTAATTTATTGCTGAATGGCGAATTGCTCCTGGGACTACAAGTCAGCAACACATAAGCTAAAGGATTGTGTTAAAGAATATAATGTTGAGCTGATTGATTTCAAAATGAGTGAAATTATTTTAATATGATTCAAATGTTAATATTTGATTTAAAAGTCTTTAGACATTTAATGTTGTTATGTTGAAAAAAATACTTTATTTTATTTGCCACACATGTAACAAATATGACCACACCTGTAAAAATTATATAGGTAATGCCATCACTTACTTTATGCTCTTCAGTACACAATTGCAAGTATTTGTCATCCCCTTTCATGGTGTTCTGCATCTCTGCATGAAGCTCTTTCAGACGGGCCTCTATAGCTGCCACTTCGCGCCCCATTTCACGTCTACGTTCTTGGGCATGAATGAACCGGTCCTGAATAAAGGGTCTTATTAATACCTGTATTAATGTTAAGTTCAATAAAAAACTTTTCTTCTGTCTTTCCAACTCACACTATTAATTAATATTTTGTCTGTATATCTTATCATTGAAGATTCCATAAAGAACTCAATGGATTGATCTGTTACAAGTTACCAAAATGTGTAATGTATACATATAAGGAATATATATAAATTGTGTTCTTGAAGTCTGACCTGCGGCAATCCCCTTTAAGAACAAGGAAAATTAACAGTAGTTATGTACCCTAATAAGTTACCCTAAGGTTCACTTTCTTGAGTACAAATTCAATCAAATTGTATGGATGGTTCAGGAACATTCTGGAATATCTGTGTTGGATATTGAACAAGTCCTCAAACTTTACACATAAACAGTTGCCCAAGTCACAATGAATATAATTCAGTTAAAGACTGTGACAGGAAATCAAGATTAACTATAATACCAAACTAAGTAACTATACAATAAATACATAACAACTGAGAGTTTTACATTTAACTATTAACAAATTTTCATAGTACCTGACTGGCTTAATATTTTAAGTCTATCATATTTTGTCATATAACACAATAAAAATCAGACTATAACAAAGTATGATTAATTATAGAATAAATTTATCTATATTGTATTCAGATAAAACAGAGTCTGTTAATCCATATTAATAATCAGTCTGTTAATCCGTGATAATACTAATAAAATACTTTAATAATGTGATAAAGGTAGTTTATAAATTATTATTTTTTTATTTCAGAGCAACTGGCTGATTCAAATGTTTTACAAAATATTCATTGCTCATACTGAATTAGATTCATACATCATCAGACTGTTTCATTCCATTGCTGAATATTGACTTTGCATACATCTATGCAATACTGACAGTTTCCTTCGCTAGAATTACAGGAATAGGATATTTGGTGCTCTTTACCTACCCCATAAGGGATCCAGCGCGACTATATAATATAGAAAATTAAGGGTGTTAGAGATAAGTCAGATGTATAGGGTTTACACATCAAGTCAGTGATATAAGACGTAAATACATGTCGTTAAAAGATTGCCTATAGACATCCTGAAACTAATGTAGCTATATTTATACAGTTTCACGTAACACACAACATAGTATGCGAATTGTGTGTAAAAATAAACACGTATAAACCTGCGCCTCGATGACGGTGTTCTGGATGGCCATAATTTCCTCCACGCCCGTGAACTTCTCATATCGAGAGACCAATTCCTTCACTTTATGCGTTAGATTCTCATTTTTAAACTTTTCAGCGAATTCTGTAACTTTCGCGCCTGGCGAGTATTTCGTTATCAATTGGTCGACTTTTTCGCGGCCCCCCGAACTCAATTGAGCCAGAGGTATTTTGTCTTTCAGCCGTTGAGCTATCTGCCGTATACGGTCAGCCATGATTGCATGGTTTGAGCGATATTTCTACTGTAATCTCATTTTCGTCAGGTTATGATATCACCCAGCTTTTGTAAAAATAATAGAAGTGAAAAACTGACAGTTGACACAATTGACAAGACCAACATATTATATTTTAAACTTTGAACACATTACATAACGAAACGTAGAGCCGTTCAAGAGACGAAAAACTATAAATAAAAATGTAATCTAATAAACCAAAATTGTAACAGCTTTTGAAACATAACGTAATAATAAAAGTATCGGTGTTTTTATTCAGCATGTAAATTCAATATTTACAATTTAAAACAATGATCGTACTATATACGACGTTTCTAACATTCTTCACTAGATGACGCTACTTTATCGGAAATTGTCAGTTCATAATACCGATGGTGTGTAAAATAACATTTCTTTCAACGGTTTGTGGAATGTATTCTTTCTCCAACACGCTTAATGAACAATATTTGCATGAAATAAATAGTTTTAGACCATAGTTCATTGAAAACAAATTTTTTACTGTTTCGTTTGTTTAAATCGTTCGCTAATATTGTTTGTTTGTTTCTGTTTAAATATGCAACGTTTTAGATATGAATCTAATATTATGCAATAATAAATTAGATGTATAAGATCTGTAATTACAATACTGACGCTACATAGTTATTTTTATTTAGTACTTTTAATGTCGATAAATAATCCCTTGTATTTCATTCTAAAACTGTTATTAACGGCATATATTAAATGTTATTATTTTACGAAACAAGAAAAAAATTACGTTTTTATATAACTGATTAAATAAAAAATTAATTCAATTACGCAATTAGATGCATACCAGATGAATTATACTGTAATTAAAAAATAAAAGGATAATGTGATAACGAGAAGCAAATTTGCATCTAAAGAAGGCTACCTCGTTAAAGCGGTTCTCACAATGGGTTCGACGAAACTTACAATTGAATAAACCTTAGCTCATGGGAGACTATGTGTTTCATCGAAACATTTTTGGGATCATAGTTGTTTATATTCGACGGCAATTCCTTCTCATCTGTTAGCTCCTTTGCCTGTCTATCAGTTATTCCAACAAAATAAATCTGTATTGTTTAATATTAATCATTTGAATAGTAACTTAAAGTATTGTCAGGAATGAAACTGACGATAGGATTAAAGAAAGAAAACCACTACCTAAATTAAAAAAAAAACACGAAAACATTAATCCAAGATAGTACTTATAGTATAGACGAGCACAGAATATAAATAGACAATAACGCACAGGGGGATGTATACCATGAACAATGATACAGGAAATAAACAACGAAAACCCTGATGTTGGAATATTAATTGACAAGTCGCTATCGGCAATTAATGGAGGCACAACGTGGTTAAAATTTATGCAGCATGCGTCTGACCTCGGCGTTACGTGCACTACCAAATAACAGTGAGTACCAAGGACTGTCAGACCACTTTGGCTTGGATTAGCGAGCCGTCTAGTGTGGTGCGTTTACGAAACCCATGAGCATTTTGCCGTGAATTATGACGGTTATAATTATATGGAGATTCAGTTGACACGCGCTCGTGCCATTTCATTGTTTGTATCATCATTATCAAAATCATCAACAATTTAAGACAATGTAACACACTGATTCTTTCTTGGAATGTTATCTAAGCACACTTAGTGCGTTTTGACAGATTTCACAAGTCTCAGAGAATATAAAGAGTAAGTATTGAAATGTGTGAAGGTAATTAATGTCTTTGCAACCATAGCAATAGATGTTAAATTAAAAAAGAAACGTAAGTATATAACCTTCTAAAATTAGGAATGTCTCACAAAATTCGAAATTAGACCACCGCAGTGGAAGACTGAAATAAAAATATCGTATAACATTTTACATATAGGCACTTAATGGTCTACATCTTTAAAACCGTAAAGAGATTAGAATTGCCCAATTATTCTAACGATAACATTAGGTCATAAGTAATGACCTATTAATATGACTCATAACAAATTATAAATGCGGAACTATTTCATTTGTTCGAACAAAACAAATATTGTGAAACTTTTATCTTGTTATTATAGAAGAGATTCTAGAAGCAAACATTTTTTATGACTAGCAAACGTAACATTACGCCTGTATTTTTCGGAAGAGGTAGAAAAGGAGTGTAGTACTTACTCCTTCGTTTCACTAATTATGCTATACCTTTTAAGTAATAGACGGTGAGCCTATTGCCAGACTGCGGGCAGAAATTCGAACTCTGAGCCACTATTAGAAATTTCTACAAGAATATCCTGGAAATATTACGTTATAATTAATTTTTTTACTAAGATACCATAAGCGCATTAGCGACGAAGTATTTTTTAGACAAAAAAAAGTTACTTCCTGCGCCTGTTGCTTAGATATGGACAGGATCAATTCGATGAAAGAATAAATATAGAAGGTTCTCCTTCAAAGCCGGCAACGCGTTAGCGACTGCTCTGATGTTGTACACATCCATCAGTAGAGTCGATGAGTTGTTTACAAGAAACCGATATAGGTAACTGTTTATTTGATTAATTTATAGAAAAATGTAGATATATTGATGTTCTATAAGATAATGGAAGTTACACACAACGTACTAGGTATCTTGTTTATAGTTATACAAGTTAAATGTTAATAATAATCATTAACCCTCTTATCGTTCCTTTCTTAGACAATGTTCTCTTTTCAGATTGAATAAAGTTAATAATAAATGAAATGATGTTTAAATTATATTAATTGATAATATATCATTAAACAAAAGGTTGCTTTCGAGACTTGTGAATGCATCATTTATGAATAGTTCAGATCAAAGGTGACGGCAGAGCCGATAGCATTATTTATCAAGCGTTCAACATTCACGCAAATAAACAATAATTTTTACATTACCAAGACGACCTCATAATTTTATTTGGAGATGAGACTGCAGGTTTGTAGTTTACCTAAGGTATATATCTATCCTGCAAAGTAAAAGTACTAGATGGCCAGTGCTTTGCGAGAAAAACGGCCCCGAATTTCACGTATTTACATACCGGTAAATTCGCTCATCGCAGTAAGCGGCGCGGTGGCCCAGTTGATTGCGAGTTTAATTACCAGGAGGAGCGGCCAGGGATCGATCCTACTTGTAGCTTGGTACTACTAGTGCTTGTGTAGCTTGTGTGGCTATTTAGCGTAGGTATGAATCAGATTAAATTCTTTAAATCAGGTTGGGTTACATTTTAGAATTGAATAACGTAACATCACGTCTTTAATCCCCGAAGTGGTAGACAGAAGAGTGTTGTACTCTCCCACGTTTCACCAGTTACGTTTACACCCCGTGGAATAGGTGGTGATCGTATTATTTAGAATTGCATTAGAATTAATTAGATTAATTACAGTTAATTTATTAGAATTGAATATTATATTATACGCTTTTAAAGTAGTCACGATATTTTATGAAATATATGATAGCGTGGCGTTATCGCAGTACCTACTTTATTAAAATCTGTGATAGGTCAAATGTGTTATTCATAAAAATAATAAAAAAACTATCCAAAGAGCAATTGTGTAGTAAAAAGCAATACTTTTCCATTTATTATATTAATTCAAATTCATATTTTATCATTTTTAAATAGCATAACGTAACATAATATTTAAGTTTCCGGACGACTTTAGTTATGGTTCTATACAAGATAAATATGAAGGAAGAAAATATATGTGTTAACAACTGTAAATATTATATTGTTATTGTGTCACCTTGAACAATTAAGATTAGTCATTCATAAATATTCTATAACGTTGTTTCGACGATAGAATGTCTTGTCTATTCCTAATCTAATTTAAAAATAATTTAAACAAAGGTAATAATTTTATCGTTTTAACTGTTTCATAATATTATGTAACAGATACCTATATTATAAAATACCTATTGAAAAGAGCAACAGAATATTTAATTGTCTGTAATTGAAATAAGTTTATTCTAAATTATAGCTATGAGGAAAATTTATAAGAAACATACACCAAGTGATTAAAATATTGTATTCTTATTAAAAGGATAATATAACGTTATAGAGCTTAATTACCATAGACAATGTGATATGTTTCCCAAAGTGCGATGTACTAAAAATCCGAAAAAGAACCAATAGCAGTCTATATAGCTCATTTAAACGTACACAAAATGTCAAACCTTATTGTTATAGAAGTACACGAAGGCTAAAAATATCCACTAGAAATAACTTTTTAGATCTTTCTAGTAACTGTAAGATTTTAAGGTTTGACCGAAAAGACAAATTTAAGCCGCCGTTTTAAAATAATATAACAGGAACATTTCATTAGAAACACAAAAAATCGATCTTATCTCTAAATACCGATGTCTACATCTATCATCTGTCTAGGTAATTTTTGGCTGGAAACATTAATAGCAGTTATAAAGAGTAAGAGGTGTATCGACAAAAACAAATTGAGACAGTAAATCTTTTAATATTACTAAAAATAAATTTTATCATCATTATTTCCCACGCATTCGTCATCCCACGGTCTTCACGTATGTTTACTAATTACTAATAATTGCCAATTTTAAATATATATATATTGACAACTAAATTTAGTAATGCTGGTCGCATTACAGTAAAAAAAAAAATTTTTGATAGGTAATAGACGCCTGGATTCCATTTTGTTTCTTTGGTCCTTCGCACTAAGCACACTATTTTAGCATATGCTGCAACGGCAATGGATGACAGCAATATTGTTTAAAACATGAAAGGATCGTCAAAAGGTAATGAGTAACATAAAAGTCAAATGTAGCAAGGAGACAGGAGGAGCCATCCCAAGGCCCAACTATCTTGACCAGATAGATTTAATGTTGCCTGATAGGGTAGTTAAAAGTCTCCGATACCGGCGTACGTATATGCAGAGGATGATGAATCTAGAAGTAACGCAAGTCGGTAATAATAAAAATATTTGCCACTCTCTGTCTACCTCGTAAGTGTCGAGATTATTGAGATTAATTGCCAACATCTTTCATGGTCGCTTTATTAACACACAAGCTATATTATCACTTATATTTTTGCCTGGTGTATGGCAGTCGGTTCACCATCAATTCCATTGGGACTTAAAAGTAACTGGTGAAACGTGGCAGTGTACACACTCCTGTGCTTACCTCTACGGGAATTACAGGCGTTATGTAACATTATTTTTTATCATAATAACACATTCAGAATTCTTTTTTTATTAATGTAATGTGTGTTATCTATTACTTCTGTAATAGATAAGACTTATTAATGAAAAAAGCGACCATATTTTTTTATTATCACACCAATCAAGTTAAGAAACTTTGCTATACCTGTGTTATGTCACAAGTACCTAGACGATCTATTTTTACAGGAATATTGTCAAACGGAATTCCCCTGACATATGATAGGTAACTGCAAGTTGCTTTATTATTTATTATTATTATTTCCAACACAAAACACAGAAGTAATCTGTTCATTTAGATACGTAATTTGTTCTTATACCTAATTGGTGAGACGTGGGAGTCACAATCTGCCTGTTACACTCTGCCTAGAGTTCTGGGATTATGGGCGTGAAATTTCGTTTCGATTTTAATTTGCTCGTGTTGTTTTATAATAATATGTAATTAAATAATAACAGCAATCGGCACAATTATAATTCCACTGTTGGAATATCTATAAAGGTGTAGAAAAATTTAAATACCTGGGCTGCATTATAACGGATACTAACAACAGGGAAGCCGAAATAGACATTCGGATACAAAATTGGCCAGAGGGAGCGCAAAACAGATCAAAGTGGCGTATCATGGTATCGGTGGCTGACTCATTTCGGATCGTTACGACATCTTAGTTAGTTAGTTAGTTGGAATATGGGTCTCTTCTCATATTGAGAGGGTTAAGGGTTGAGCGTTCATTCTTTTGTGTTAAAATCCTAGTAAGTCTAAAATATGGCGACCATTATATATTGCTCTATTTCAACTATTGCGACTTTACCAGAATTAGCACCGAGTGTTTTTCTCACGGTCCAACGCACTCCTAGATAAACTGAAATTAATAACTAGCGTCAACTTAATTTTGATGGTCATTAAATGCGCGAGTATGATATTAGTGATTTAAACTTTAATCAGGACTTTTAGGATTCAGTTACTGTACCTATTCATGAAAGAAAAGAATGTTACGGAAACAGTACACTACGAATTTTCAAAATGTCGCGTGTAGTCTTTCAATTCGTATTCGGCCAGCAGTTCTTTTTTTATTTGGAAAACAGAAAACATTGATTTACACTTTTGTTTGTCAATGTTCGTTTAATTACACAAGACATTGATGATAATTATATCTGAAAACTGGAAACTTCCGTGGCATATTGTAGATTAGGCATTTTTAACATTTGTAAACAATATCAATGGTATGCTGCAGTATATCATATCGAGGCGACACTTTGTCGTGACTTGGCTAGAGTAATTCCGTGGTCAAGGTCAGGCACTCGGTTATCAATTGATAACACGAGCTCTGGACTATGTAAAGCTCTGTAAATGTACCTACATACATATATTGTATGAATCGAGTAAGTCAACATCCTGGAACACGAAAGGACCTTACAAAGTTTATTAAGCATTATTATTTGGAAAGTCAAAGGTACATGTATCACTTATCATCATTATGATAATTGACTATTTTATCGCTCCACCCTTGAACACAAGTGAGTTTAAAAATGAGTAGACTTGAGGCCATATTTTGCCACGCTGGCCACGAGAGAATTAGCTGTTGAGACTGCTTAGATTATTACGGAGTGATAAAAGGTTTGTAAGTTCTATCACGATGTTTTCATTCATTCAGTATTTTAGCGTGACCCACGTACATATGTATATGTATAGTCGAAGGAAATTTGTTTTTCGATGACTAAATCTGCATATTGTAATTTCTTATCCGAAACTCGTACGCATTATATATAATTTAATATGTATACATGCAATGGAAATGCATTTATCTGTTCTGTAGTTAAATTATATACACACATGGAATTATACTAGTGATCGACCAAAAGTTCGGTTTCGGACAGTTTCGGCAAAAAAATCTAGTTTTGGCCTTAGTTCTGCTTTCGGCCAAAAATGGCTGAACCTTTCGGCCGCCCCGAAACTCGAGTGTTCGTAAATTATCGTGCGTTGTTCGGCGAGCGTCGCGGCATAGGCATTAGGCAAAAAAGCATGAATCTGTTTTGAATTTGCAATTAACTATAAAATGAATAAAAATGAATGCCCCGAATTTTATAAATCCGCGACAAATGACATAATATGTTTATAATAACGCTCAGAATTGCTCCACAATTTCAACCACTGTTCATGACACAAAAACATTTAAATATATTTGTGACGTACTTTAATGATTGTCTTTGTTTTTTTCAATTAATTCTATTTAACTATAAGTGTAAATAGAATATGCAAATAGATGTGTAAAATTTTTTTGTGATCGTA
>DWME01005607.1:0-14663 GCA_018244795.1 Parelbella ahira ahira | reverse complement strand
CCCGACTCGGGATTTGAACCCAGGACCTCTCGATCGGCAGTTGCGCTTGCAACCAATCGACCAACGAGGCAGTATTTTTACTAGTCATCATTAATTCAGCCTCTTTTTTATGTGAAAACAGCTCGCAAATAGCTCATTTAAACAATATTGAAATAAAAATAAGTATTTCATCTAGAACAAACCTTTACAGTTAGCCAGAGAATATAATTATTTGTTACCCATAAAATTAATAATATTGTTACTATATAAGGAGCATTATTGTCTAGTCAAAAGGGGTTCCATCTTAGGGGCTTACTCACCCATCTTAATCACTTTACCCCCAACATAATCATCCTGCCTTACGGCAGACTTCTACGGCGGCATTTTGATTTTTTTTAATATTTAGGAGTCATTCTACAAAATGATTAACACATACATAAAATATGAAGGAAAATATTTGGATGTGTAGAGCAAAGGAAACGCAAAGTATTTTTTTCACGTTTCCATTGAAATCATTTGCTCACTGCTCGAGTGTACGGTCGGGAGTCATAAAAGAATAAACAAACATTCATTAACTTCATTGTATTTTTAACAAACTAACATTTACATGTTCACAGTTATTATAATTATGAGTATTTACAAACGTACAAGTGGTCCAAACACACATGTATACACTAGAACTGCTGTAGATTTATATTATGTATGGAATACTATATAAAAGTCTCAGTTTCTTCAATAAAGGAAAACAATACGTAATAAATATAATTATATAAGAATATATTGTGTAACTGTGTGCGTTGGGAATATTGCGTAGATGATATTTTAATATAAATTTAGTCATATTAGTAGCAATCTGTGATTTTCAATTTTTATCTCAAAATCCAATAAAATAATTAGAGGGTAAGAATTTATTAAAACATGTATGTCATATTATAATCAGTGAATAAAACTTATATACACTTAACGTGCAAAGCACTTTCCACTAGCTCAGAGGATACGCACACATAAGTAATATAAGTAGGTATACAATAGGTATGTCAAATGACAAATATTTTTTGGCAATTGAAACAATTGTTGTTGAAATTAAATTCACCATGTACTACAGTATATAAATATATCTTTAGTATAACGTTTTGTATGTCATTAAATGTGCTTCATATCTTTCACTTTCTGTAAATGGCACACGTCTTGCGAAATAAAATATGTAATAAATAGTTAGCAAGATCTATTATTGCCTAGAAAACATTGTTATAAAAGGCAATTTGTCATATGAAACTTATTTAAAAGACTAACACATACAACAACTTAGAAGAAAAATGTAATATATTTACAATTTTACAAATATACAATTTACAAGTATTCTATGCATTTTTACAAGGGATTTTTCAGTTACATTATCACGCTATGTTCCGAAAAGTTACATAAGTTAAGAGTAAGTACTTTACACAATAATTAAAACAATTAAAACCTTCAACATAAAACTAAGACGCATCGGTAGGAAAACAACTAGTAACAGGTTCAGGAAGTAGTTACACTTTATTTCATGGATACATCAAAACGTTTTTTTATTCAATTTTAATCCATATAAATTTAATGTAAGAATTTAAAAAATAGTCTATCATTTACTTTTTATAATCTTTGACCTATATTTTTGTTATGAGGTGATATTAAATATCACATTGTAATGCTGCAAAATGCATTGGCCTTGACAAATAACGACACAGCGGTGTGTGTTTTCAGAAAATTCTCAATACTCACACTTTATTAGGCGAACGTCACTGTAATGGCCTGGCGAACATTAGCCTTTCGCTGCCTTGTCGCCTCATGATCTCAGCAGCGGCCGGCGTCGCAACGAACACAGCGGCCTGTCCTCCCAACTCCATAAAACTTCTGCTCTTCCTGTTATTCCCGCTTGCGCGTCTATTCAATTTCATTTCGAACAGATCTTCTACCTCGCTGTGGTCATAATCTATCATTGGCTCATTAATCACTTCCTTTCTTCGATAATTTTTCTTTCCGTTCAGAAAGTATGAATGAGGCATGCTTACATTCGGAGTGGACAACTGCTTGGTGATTCTCCCACCAGAGCCAATTCTCTCGAAGGGGGGGAAGTGTCGCTGGAGATTTTCTGAGAAGGACTGCCGTCGGTGATTATACCGACGGGCATCTAACGGTTGGTGAGCGAATGAAGCTCGCCGAAGGAACCGTTGATCTTGACTGGGGTACGGCTTTGTTCGGTCTTGGTTGTGGTTCGATTTCAATGAATCTTCGTAGCTGCAGCTGAGGAAATTAAAACAACCAGATATGAAAACTTGTAAAACTTAAGTCTTTGACGCATTTACCACGATGTGGTTTGAGAAACGTACAATGATGATATGGATGGATACAGGTACCGAGGGACAATACGACTCATCTGTCTTGACCAAATAGGTCCGCTACTGGCTGATGGAGGCGTAAGAAAGCTCCAAAACAGGCGTACGTCGATAGAGAGGGAGTGATGAATGTAGAAAAATGAAATAGTTATAACTAACACTCACCCGCTACTCTCCTCCGAAGTGTGGGTGCTGGACTGGCCACAAGGACACCTTCCCGCTTCAGCAATCCCCGAGTCCTGGCCACTGGAATTCACTGATGTTATCGAGGTGTCCTGCCCTTTTCTGTGTTGGCGTATATGACGTCGTGTTGATTGTGGAGTATGGAACAGATTATGTGATATTGTAATGTAAATACTCATATAGAATACATATTTATGTTAGTAATAAACATAACGCAAATAATTGTATATTAAAATAATTACATAACAATTTGGAACATTATTTGCCTCTAAAGCTTCTAATATGGACTCATTATTCATATTAAATATAAACACTATTGTACATTAATATGTTTTACTATGACAAAACATTCACTTAAGAGTTTATAAAAATATATAATGAGTACATCAATAGTTTTATTAGCACAAGTGAAATAGTTATGAAAAGTCAAAACAAAAAAATATTGATATTTTATTAATAATATTGTTTTAGTGTTTCGTAAGACATGCTTTGTGTTAGTCATGATTGTCAGTGAGTATATGAGACAAGCGTTTTGTTTGTTAGACGTTATTTGATCGAAGAAAACAAAAGGAGCTACTCTTAATCGGAGTGGGAATCCTCTAATCTTTTCATTCTGTGGTTTACTTGAAAGCTTAACTCGAAATTGGAACGTAGGCTTTTTGTTTCAAGCTTTTGTCCATGGAAATGTCAAAATTAAAATACCTAATAGGTACTATAGCGTATTCATTATAGCTGTTTGTATAATTTAGATATGAAAAAACTCTATAGTACGCAAGATTACATTTTTTTGAACTATATCATACGTAAGAGATAATTAATCGTTTGATGATCGAAAAAAAGGGGTTATATTATTAAATATACTTAGAAATTATTTACTTTTACGATAATATTTACGAGACTCGATTTAAACTACTCACTAAGATAATTAACTATTGTTAGCTCAAACACCATTAAAAATGCAGAAATCCATGCCTTAAAAATATCGATATCATACCTCTTTTGCAATGGTCTCTGATTAAATTTGATGCATATTCTCTCATGCTTTTGATTGAAGACTTCCGATCCGTTAGCATCGAACTGGTTCTTGGCACATTTCTGGTGTGCCTTTCCAAATTCCTCTACTGTGTTGCCGTGGGGACAGGTCTTCTTCAGGGTACTTTGGTTAATAACATCGATATAAGAATCGGCTTCACTGTAAGACTGATTGAGTTCCTGGCACTGGTTGCCACCCGATGGAAAGAGACCGCCGAACTTAGTTAAGTGCTCAGTTGAAAAAGCGTTAAGACGTTGCTGGGAATATGGTTTGTGGCGTTTTCTGTTAAGGCAAAAGATAGAAGAGGAGTCAGTCAACGGAAACATAGGGTTAATACACCGGAGATACGATTTGATATAAAGAATGCACTCGACAATGGCAATATTTTGAGTATTACCAATGCTGGTATATTTCGATATCGTCATTATGATCTTAAAACTGACAAAAAATTATATTAAACTGATGTCAATTACGAAATTTAAAAAATACTATGGATCCTGCAACAGTACCTATGCCATTATCGATACCATCCTACATCAAATCTACTTTCTTACAAAGAATATACACAAGATCTAAGTGTACTATACAATATTATCGTGCGCAAGACTACTAGATAAGGTGACAGAAATAATAAAACCGAACAACTGTAAAAGTCATTTATTTAGAATTACCAAAACTAATGCCGTTAAATGTAAAGAGAGGAATAAGTTATTAAATAACAATCATAAAGAGCTATCACAAATTCAGAAAAGTTTTAATTATCATTATTGGCAATTTAAAGCCTTTATATGAAGTAATGGGGCGCATGCTTTCTTTTGTGGTGATGGTGGTGTCTGAAATGTAACAGTTGAAAATAAAAAGTCGCTTACCTTTGTATAACTGAAGATAACACATAGAAAACTACTGATTATTTTATTGTAAGGCTACATTTCAAAATGTTTTTACTGCAAAGTTTATTGACAAGTGATAAAGTTGAACAAAGTAATGAAGACGGTATTTTCAGCACTTAAACTGAAGCAAATAATTAGTTGAAAAAGAACTTTCAAGGATCCCTTGTAGTTATTATTTCTGCTTACTACAATTTTACTTTTAATAATGTCTTAAAGTCGTCGTATCATTTTAGTTATTTGTAAAAAAATGTTCTTCATTTTTGTGCTCGGAGCCCGTAAGTAAAATCATTACAAAATTTATAAATATTTATAATATAATCTTTTATCAGGCTGCAGTGACCATTTAACAATTCGGATTAGTTTTTGATCAGTCAGCATCACCATTAAATCTGTCTCAATCCACTGCTAGCGATAAGCCTCCCCAAATAGAGAGTGAAAAAAAATTATTGAATTGTAAAAAAAAAAAATTTTTACCTTCTTGTCCTCCTAACACACAATATGCATATAGCTGTGGTACAGGCTCCGACGAACACCAAACATCCCAATGCTACTACGCTTATCTCCATAGTGCTAAGCATTTTAATGGTTCTAGCTTGGACCATTGCTGTATCTCCAACTTCAAGCACCTTAAAACCAACTAGGTCATGACGCAGGTCCACTTCTCTTTTTAGCAGCGATCTGAAAACAGATCAAATAAATCTGTTCATTTTTTAAATGAATTTAATATTTAAAAGACGCAGCATTCATACAATTATCGTGACTACTTAGTCCATCTAATAAATTGATTTTCATATCAGTGACACGAAAATTGCTAATCCTAAGGACTTAAAACAATACAAATATTAAAATGTCTGCCTATCCCAACTTTAAGAATGGAACCCAAGCACTAGAACTAAACAGTAGCAACAGAACAACGGGTCTTATCTTCTTTCAGAGGCGATTGATTGGAAAAATTCATAAACAAGAATTCTCTTAAATAATATCATACGGAGCTTAATAAATTTAATATGACTGATATAAATACTACGAAGCTTTACTTACTTCTGCAATACGTCCATATCAATAATAGCATTAGACATTGGGTCCACAGCGTAAATGTACAAATCAGTTCTGTAATGAAATTAAAATAAGGCAATAACTTTTAAGCATATAAAATAATTACAACAACAACAGCAACAACAACATCAGCCTATCTCAGTCCACTGCTGGACATAGGCTTAAAATTAAATACAATAATTAATACTACAATAAAAGAATTAAAAGTCAAAAATTAACTCCAATTAATGAGGGGACCTTTAGAATTCTTACTCCCACTCCCGACACCCTGGGTTAAAATACCAATGACCACCGCTGTTTATAAACGTGTGTAATAAGATTCAACATTGCTTGTTATAAAGAAAAACTGTGAATTATTAAATAACATTTTAACGACTTTAATTTTTTTTCGATACATTCAGTACGATAGTACTAACTGGAGGTACTAACTCCCTCAGTCTGATGGTCCCGTGATAGAATTTAAACAGGTGCTTTTGTCTAAATTTATGTTTTCAGATATGTAAAGAATAAAATATATTTTATTTTAACAGTAATGGAAAACATCCCGAGTAAATTAACACCTTAGAATTTTTCATAATGTTCACTAAAACGCATGTTGAAAAATGAAAACGATTTAATGCTTCAGAATTTTTTTGCTGGACAAAGTTTATCAGCCGACCTTGCCATAAGACATCTTGCGCCCTTTTTAAGTTAATTTATATATTCGGAGGTTTCAATTCAATGATACTCACGCGTACTTGTCCATTGTAGTCTTCGAGCTTGTTTCCAGTCTTCTAATTCTTATATCAAACCCAGTCATATTAGAAAGGTACTGAGTAATATTATCCACCTCTTTCTCGACTTCCATCGGTTTAGCTGCCACAACGAGCACTAACTGTTTGTTTTCATCTAACACATAAACCTGAAATTTAGCAATAGAAACCATGAAAATCTTGAAAGTTCACTTCAAATTACTAAGATATGAATTTTTTTGTGTTAACGAAATTAATTATAAAACATAATCTGTATGTTAAGGTCACCACACTGCAAACATATAATCCGTCTTTTTTGAAAGTTAATTGAAGCAGCTTATGAGTCTTTACAAGAACTTGCGGGAGAGGTTTTATTTTAATACTCGCTTAGAAATTTGGAACGATCTTAGCAATATTATGTCACGACCTATTTTTAACTAAGCGTATTTGAATTCTAACAAGGAAACCAATATAGTGGATTTACGACCATCGTAAACTTTTTTTAAAAATAGTATCTTCAAGGGCTTTTATAAATTGTTTTAAAACTTATTAAGATCATGCACCTAAACTAGAATTTCTTTGTAATTGCGATGAGATAGGATTACAAAACTTCTAACTTGTAGGTCAAAACAATATCGAGCCGGCAGATCGTAGTCAAAGTTTTCTTTGTAAAGTTTGGTGGGTTGTTATATTTTCTTACAAAAATTGATTATGTTCCAACTTTTGAACTGAATCAGATGAAGTAAATTGTGTTGATACCATAAAACGCAAATAACAAGTTACTTGATCAAATTAAAATGACTAAGACATCGAACTTACAAATACGTTTGCGATAGCCGATCTCCCATCGTCAGCACCTCGTCTGTCTGTAGCCTTCACATCGAAACCTATGATACGTCCGGCGTCTCTAGAAAAGCTACCGGCCACTCTGACTCGACCAGTCACAGAATCCACGGTAAACCTGGCGCCTTCAGAATTTATTACATGGTAACGAATATCCGCATTAATTCCTATATCTGCGTCTGTCGCCTGAAAATCAATGTCATGATCAAGAAAAAATAAAATTAAAGCTCTAATTTCAAACTATCAAAACCTTATAAAGTATACATTAAATAATGGTTCCCTTAAAATAATCACACGAATCAAACATTGGTAAAATTGAAATCTCATACAAAATTATTTATTTATGAACGTATAAACATACGAGTATGTACATAGTGAATACCTCATTAGTTTTATGGTTGTGAGCGCGATTGCTGAACAGTAGATCCTGGGTTGGACCCCGTGGTTGGGCAAAGTATTATTAGATTTTTCTTACTCAATATTCCCAGTTTGAATTTGTTTTGCACGAAGCACGATATTAATTGAATTTGTCCCTAGTATATGTTAACATGTTCATCCCTTATATTATAGCGGGTATATCAGATTAAAAGTGGTAGTACTACACTCCACTGCCTACCGCTTCGGGGAAATACAGCATAACGGCGCGATATTATTTTATATGTTCAAATTATATACATCATAAATTACATTAACACAGTTAAACGAGAGTGTAAATCCACACTAATAATACTAGTTACTAAAGAATGTTTCAATAACCAAAATAATGTAAATAATCCTTACCTGCAATTGAATGACCTCATATCCAAAAGGTGCTGTGGTGGGTATAGCTGTTACCATTGGTCGACCTCCATTGACAAATCTTGGAGCATTGTCGTTGACATCCTTTATTCTCACGACCACTTTTACATCAAACTTAGTCATTCCTTCTAGGACGTCATCTGATACTGGGTATATCATATGGGGTAGTTCTCTACTAATTTTCTGTCTTTCAGCTCTTATTATAATTTCATAGATGTCTCTAATTTCCCTGTCTGGACTTCTAACCAAATATAAAGTCCCATTGCGAGGATCGATTACGAAAGACTTTTTAATATCAGTGTCATTCTCATTTAGGATAAAGTATTTCATTTTAAAATTCTCATAATACTCTGTAAGATTTAAGGTTACTAATTCCATAGGTGTGTGAACATTTTCTTCGATTTCCAATTCATAGTATCTAGATATGAATACTGGTTTGTCAGAAACCTCAATATCATCCGGAACATCTTTAACTGTAAGCATTACTATTGCTGTTGAACTTAAGCTTGGTGATCCCAAGTCGGAAGCTATTACAGTAATATTGTGCGCTGTTTGACTTTCATAATCTAATCGACCAGTGGTTGTTATTATTCCTTCTTTTGAATCTATTGCAAAATTATTGAGAAAATTTTTTCGTTGTGGTAAGCTATATAAAATCAGACCATTGCCATTACCTATAAAATCAGAATCATTCGCATGTACTCTTATTACCATAGTACCTACAGGTGCATTTTCTTCCATTGATACTTTGTATACTGGCAACATCATAACAGAATCAAAGTTATGGTTAGAAATTTCATCAGCTTCAGGATGTTTCCATTCTAATAACTCATCATAAGCAAAAAAATTCGGCGCATTATCATTAACATCTAAAACTTGAACTTCAACACTAACTGAAGAAGACAGTTTCTTTTCAAGACCGTTATCTTGAGCAACTATTGTCAAAATATATTTATCTTCTCTTTCTCTGTCTAATTCACCGTTTACACTAAAGACACCGCTTAACGGAGATATTTCAAAAGGAATATCCTTTCCGAGTGGTTGAATAAAGTAAGTCAAATTAGCATTCTGACCAAAATCAGTATCAGTCGCATCTACTTTGCCCAAAATTCTTCGGCTATATTGCGCTTCTTCTACATTAAAATTATACCAAGATTTTTTAAACATTGGAAAGTGATCATTAACATCTTTAACAAATATTCTAATCGTTATATGATCGCTTAGTTCGCCGCCATCTAATGCCGATACATTTAATCGAAATTCCGATTCCGGTGGTAAAGTTCGGGCAACGACTATGTGGCCATGTCTCTCGTTTATAACAAAAAATCTTTTTAATTGAGCAGCATTTGACGGAATGGCGTACGGAGGCATAAAAACTTCAGAAACAAATTCATATCTTATTTGCCCGTTGGGTCCGCTATCCATATCTATTGCATTCAATTTTAGTATGGTAGTACCAATAGCTACATTTTCTGGAACTACAAATAATGGACCAGACGAATCTGATATAACTGAAAATTTATTCTTCGGATTAGTTTCTAATTTTGTTACTGTTCCATCGGAATCGTTCTTTTTTTCTCTATATATTTTAACGGCGGTTTTTTCATCGGCTTCTAATAGTTCAATGTTTTCACCAACGGGAATTGTTATTTGTTTATACATTGGTTTATTATCGTTTTCGTCCAAAATTGTTATCGTAAGTTTTGTTTCTGAGCTGAGACTGCTCTTGTCTCTTGCAATAATTTTTAATAAGTATACGCCTTTTTCTTCCCGGTCTAATTTGTTCCCAATATAAGTGACAATACCAGTTTCTTCATTAACATTAAACAAATCGTGACCATCACCAAAAAGAGTATAAGTAAATATTGCATTCTGTCCTATATCAGCATCATTTGCATGTATTTTTTGATTCATTTTTACTTCTGTACCCTTCTTTGAATTTTCAGTAATAACACCATCATAAGCTAGTGACTCAAATATTGGCGGATTATCATTTTCATCATCAACAAAAATAGTTACTTGATATAAACCAGCTCCAGATATAAGGCCTTTATTAAATTCAGCTATCACAGTCATTCTATAAGTATCACGTTTTTCTCTATCCAGTGGTTTTTGAGCAAAAATAGTTCCATCTTTGCCTGAAAGCAATCATATTATTTAATTAATAAAATAGTAAAAAGTTATAATTTTCACAAGAACATTATAACTTTTGTATCTTACCTATGGCAATGTCATCTGTGACATCCTGCTGATTAGCAATTATAAATTGAATATTTGCGCTACTGTTTACTGCCATAGTACTTATATTGACATTAAATATTTGTCCGATGGTAGCACCAGCAATATTTTCTTTAACTCGAAACACCAGTGGTGATTGAGTTCCCCTTGAATAAAAAAATACCGTTATTGAGAATCAAAAGATAAAACGTAGTAATATAATGAACAAATAATTACTTCAAAAAGACACCTCTCTCGTCATTGACATCAACGACGTGAACGGTAGCATTGGTCGATATTGACATGTTTAATCTTTCCTGCATAGCCACTGCCTCGAAGTCATACAAAGGCCGATCAAATTTTGAAAGCTCCTCTATGACTGTTATAACACCCGAACGCTCTTCGACTGCAAACGGTACTGAAAAACCATGACATTACTTGCATTTAATATATTTATATAGTATATTTTTATGTACTACGGGAAAAACAAAGGATTTCTCATACATACCACCCTCTTCATATCCGTGTAGCAAGTCATATGATACATCCGATTTTTCCATAGCGTCATTAACTCGTATCTGCCCAACACTGGTCCCAATACCAACATTTGATCCAACCCAGAATTCGTAAGGAGCACCAATGAAGTCAGGCCGTTCTGGCTTAGGACCTAGAAAAAATCAAATTAAATAAGTAGTAAACTCATGTGTCAAGGTAAAGCTTTTTAAATAATGCTGTATAATAAAATTCCTCACCTTTCTGAGCTCTAGTAACATCAATTGTAACCACTGCCAAGGAATATCTTCTTTCGCTGGGATTCGCTGGCTGGTCTGACGCTTCAATGAATAAAGCATGTCTTCCTTCTAATATAGGCGATTCAGCCAAACTCACTACTCCTGTTTTCGCGTCTACTTGAAACGGGGATGTGATAGTCAAGTTACTAGTTCTTTGCAAATCGTAGAGTACTATGCCGTTTCTTCCTAAGTCCGGATCAACCGCTTTGACTTTTCCTATGTAAGTACCAACCTTTGCGTTTGATTTTACTGCGAATTCATAAAGATTGCTGGGTACAAACGTAGGGTTGTTATCATTGGCATCGAGTAACGTGACTTCTACCGTGACAAATGACATTAATTGATGTACATCTTCGAAGTATTCTATATTTTCACTTTTTGTTCCTATTTTATCCGGAAATACATACATTGTTTTATCTTTCAAACTGGTTCTGGGTGTAGTAGGATTTCTACGCCACTTGGAAAGTCTTTGCTTGTCAAGGAATGTTCCAACAACACTAGGATTCTTTTCCTTCGCATAAACTTTCATCCGCAATGATGCATGTTGTTCTCTATCCAAAACAGTCTGAAACCAACATAAAAAGTCGAATTGCAACATGTTACTCAGATAAAACTTTTCAAGGATTAGTTTTCAAGGAATTGTTTCTTATTGTAATTATTAATTATTTTAAGCCGAACATGTGAATAAGTCAACTATTAAAGGGTGTTTAATGTTTATTAGTCTATGGTTGTTCATAGTTCCGTTGATCATTGTTCGTGGTACGGATATTCATTTCTATCGCTCGAATGTTACAGACTAAAAGAAGAACTGAATCTGAAGCAAACATTAATTCGTTTATAAATTGTAATAAGGATTTATCGACCTGAATTTATTAACATTTAAACAAACTGTCTTACTACCTGATTCCTGACAGTCAGCCAGCCACTTCTGGGGTCAATAGCAAAGGCTCCTTCGGGGTCATTCAATTGGTACGTAAACTCTCCATTATCGCCCTGGTCCTTATCTGTCGCCATTACTTGGAGAACACTGAATCCTGTAATGATAACGATGTCTATTAAAGTAATGACACAATCATAAGTAAATTACATTTAAAACTTTCGGGCAATGAATATGATTAAAAGGTATGCCAATATGAGTTAATTAGTAATAATAATTTATTTCAAAAAAATAGTTACGCAAAGTTCCTTGTAGGTACTAACCACAAAGATTCTACTATTAAAAAAAGATGCAATAAGGTCAATTATAGAAATATTTAAATTGAATACACATATGAAGACGACGGAAACACGAAAACGTTTTTTCCAACCTGTTCTCAGAATAATATACGAATATATTTTAAATTCAGTGCAAATATATTCAGTCCAATCGTTTCGATTCGATTTAATATTACTTATACATATAATTTGGGGTAAAATTCAGTTTATAACATAACAATGTGTTAATCGTACGCTCTATACCTAATTAAAGCTTTAAGGCTGGTTGATTATATTTAGTGACAAATAGTATCCATCCCAGGTTGCTACAGGAGGCGACAAAAGGCCATACATACGAAAGGGTATTAACGAGATCAAAGACTTCATATTATCTTTAGAGAGTTACAAGAATCACAAATATTCTAAACTCTTTACCGTTGGGCAAATTCTCCACGATGCTAATGTTATAGAAGTCTACTTCAAATTCCGGAAGATTGTCGTTCAGATCTAAGATTTCCACTTCAATCCTAGCTTGGGCTGTCTTCAGCGGATTATCCACTTGGGAGGCTTGCACTTGAAGTACATAGGTATTGGCTGAAAAATGCAAACGCAAGATAGTATGAGTCAAATGTGTAATATACGAGTATGAATGAAAATAAATTCTCGCTATATATTTAAACACAACAGCGAATAAATACCGTCTGTAAATGAACAGATATGTTTATAAAAAGGAGCAATAAACTTTTTACTACGCGCGTAGGAGTCTATGGATCCAAGTTCATTTACAAGATCACGTTTACAACGCGGCGTTAGAAGCTGGTTTAAGGCTGTAATAACAAGCCGGTAATAATATTAACTGGAAACTTTTTATCAGATTATTTGAACACTTCTTATTTTTTTATTTACAACTTCTTTTATTCATTTCATTCGAGTTAGGAAATCAAATACTCCCCTATTATCCATGAATTAATCTTTACCACACACTCACCAGGTAACGAGGACTCAGCATCTAGATCCACTTCCTTCTCCAGAAATAAGCTGCCGTTCAGGGCACTCAGAAGGAATAGCCGTCTCTCATTGCCGGAGATCAGCTCGTAGCGGATAGGAGCCGCTACTCCCGTATCCTGATCGAAGGCTCGTATAGGATGGTCGAAGACTAACTCCTTGTGGATTCTTTTACCCTGAAATATAATATTTGTCACGATTTGTCATTTTGAAATTCATGTATTGTGTTGTTTTCATTCAGAACATGGAATAGAACTGATGTGGGATGGAAACACCGCAGCTGTAACTTTGTATTGAAATTTTTTAGGCGGAATGTCTCCCTTAACCTCAATATTACTTCTTGTGTCAACGATAACGTCAAAGGTTAGACTTCAGTTTCAAACTTATTTCTATCAATATGCAATTACTATATTAGTTTTTTGGACTAAATGTCGTTCCTTCTGACGTTAAAGTACATCATAAATGAAAAAGAAAAGTGTTATATTTAGAAAAGCTATTGTTTACACTATTAGAATTTAACTACTCTTAATCGATACAATTCAAAATTTCTAAGGCTCTTCAGCTCGACTGGATATACATATTTGAGGAGAAATTTATACCTTGATATTGCTGTAAAACCCACACACAAAGGTCGATCCACTCGAGATTATTATTAAAAATACAACGAGGTTCCCTAATAACATTCGACAAAGTTTACGATAGCAAATTGTTAGGTCGTTGTTCTTTATGAACGGCGGAAGAGTAAACAATCGACAACTTCTTATGTATATTGGTAACGTATTATTATATGATATTGTGTATAAATTGTAACATAGAAATTACATATTAAAGGCCCGTGTTCTTATTTAAGTTTTCTACCTGCCATTCAAGTATCATTCAATATTTCCAATTTAGACAACTGCCTACTTACAAGCATAGGATAAAACTCAGGGATGTGAATTCTGTAGACCTCCTGGGTGAACTTTGGAGGTAAATCATCGTTATCCTGCACCATGACATGAACCGTCGTGTTGGCACTCCGAGGAGGTGAGCCACGGTCCTGTAATATTACAAATAGAAAAACAATAAAATAAAATATAAAACATTATTCGGACGACCAAGGAGTTGCACATTCCACCGACGTATGTATGTGTTTCTAGACACATATAACCTAAAATTCTTCAGAGCAAGTATGATGAGGATTTACTAGGCATGCGTGCTCCATCGCAGGACGCATTTGCGGATTGTTTACATTACGGTAGACTAAAGCATATAGGTTATTTTTAATTTTCATGGTTTCTATCATGGTCAAATGTCAATTGCATTATGATGGAATTGATGGAGAAATTGCTTACAATACTTGAGGACTATCTTGGCATATTTTTACACATTTTATGAGCTTCCAAACATCTATCTTTACTCTATACTTTTTTATTTATCGGTTCTAGTAAGCCTAAGTCCAAAGGTGGCTAAAAATTTTATTAATTAGATACTTAAATTTAAAGCTCACTTACAGAGGCAGTTATTGTGAGAATAAATTCTTTGTCCCCGTTATCGAAGTCTAGCGTCTTGGTCAGGATTAGAGCTGGCTT
>DWME01005606.1:0-14664 GCA_018244795.1 Parelbella ahira ahira | reverse complement strand
CTATTCGACATCGAATCGTGGTGAAATCGAAAGTAGTCTAGACTTTTTTTTAAATATCGTGCAGGGTGTATATAGAGCAGTGACGGTCTAGTGCTTTAGAATTCGGTCTCCCACTCGATAGTTCTGGGTTCAAATCCGTGTGCACATCTGTTCACAAAAAATGTGCGAAACATTAAACATATGCTGCTTAACTGTATAACAACTTGCTGTAACTTAAAAGTAATTGTCTATAAACTAAAACCCAATAAATATAATTTCATGAATAACTTTATAAACGAGAGTTGTAGCATAAAAAGAAATGAATGAAATGTTGCCCTGAATATTCGAGGAAATCCGTTATATACATATATTGACTAAGAAAATATACGGAACACCCACTGCAAATAAAGACTCGATTATCACGCCCTTTTCTATCATAAGAATATGTCAGGAGTTACCATAACCGTTGTGCGTGTGTCAAGGTCGTAATGAATGTAAAAGAAGCCTTTCAGGTCAGTAAGTTTAGAGATATTTGGTACTCGGTGCTCTTAACCTTTCCCATATGGAACCTGGTATGACCATATAATAATAACCTAAACTCTCTCCTTCTAACCTGAAGTAGGAGCGCGGCGGGAACTGCTGGCTCTCCGAGTCATGGGAAGAGACCAGTAGTCAGCAGTATGAAAAGGTAACATCATTCTGTAATCCCCGGAGAGGTAGGTGGAGGGGTGTACTGTATTCACACATTTCACCAGTTACGTTTAAGTCCTATTATGAAATAGAAGGTGAGTCTATTACAATAAACCGTGCACAAATCCAAACTCCAAGCCATTACTAGGAATATAAAGTTACAAAAACCTAATAGTAGGTACCCGAACCGGGGAACGAAACCAAGAACTCTCGGTGGCGCTTGCAACCACTCTACCAACGAAGCAGTCTAAGCCAGCAACACGATACATAAAACCTTAAAATATTAGCATATTATGATTAAATCTAAAAATGATATCCCTTCCCCCTCTCTCACAAATCCATCATCACCATGATTGAGTAGTAGAAAATGCCATGTGACATTATTAAGTGCGCGATTTGTCAATGTAGGACAGGACGATTACTAATGTAGGAAAAATAAAATAAAAAAAATAATTTCATATTCAAAACGAGCAAAAATATTGTATGTTCGTTTTAAAACAATAATGAACTAGAATGGACTACTTTAATAACAGCGTATTGTATACATCACATAATATATCTGCAAATTGTCTTCAGTAAGTTGTTTGTCCTAAGTGGAGACTTCATTAGTAGGTACCATTACCTCGACAAAGAGCTTTCAAGACCTGTGACGCCATCTAGCGGGCCATACCGCAATTTCAATTACTCGTATACATGCATATATACAACTTCCTAGTATATCATACCTGACTGAGACAGCACTGATACTTGACTGAGAAAGCATAACATTGAATTAGTTATGCGATCAATTTAATAGTAGTGGGATCGTAAGGCCCTGGACCGGAAGGAAGGGTGTAGGGCGACCTACCTCCAGCAGTGGACATCAAAAGGCGGTTGAGTGGGTGGGCGCGACGTAGCATCATCGTCAACCCTTTTATCGTTTCTACCTTATATCTTGCCTTGTTAGTATGAGAAGATTTAAGAGCATAGTCGGTTAGAGCATATTCAAGAGTAGAGTTAAGAGCATATTCAAAGGACGTCATAAAGAAATGTAGGTACATGACGTGTAGGATTTTTACATCATACGGAACATCTGATGTAAAAAACGCAAATACATAATTCGTAAAGCGGGAATCGAATCCCAGTACCTCAAATTCGCAAACCAAAGCACCAAACTATCACTGCAATTATAAAATTTAAATACAAAAACCGAGCTTTAATAGAGGTTTCATTATTGTAATTTACTTCAAAGCTATACCCGTTGCATTGTTCACAGCCGCCGCGTTGCAATGACCCACAAAAGTTCCTCAACAACTATAAATGCTTTTATCCAACAATTTCAACAGCGCAACACTGTTCGCACCGCGATTACTTCGCTTCGTCTGGAGGACTAACCGTAAGTTTTCCTTTCGTAGATATCTCTCACGCTCGACTAGCGTCCTAGTGTTCATCCATTTCCGCTTCAAGAACATATTTGCTGTATAAAACGTATTTTATATAGTCTACACACATGTAGTTAGATAATTTATATGGGAGGGTCCGATACTCCTCAGTCAACGTTTTCGGGAAATACAGGCATGATGTTACATTATGTTCGATATATGTATATATGTATGTACATATATAATGCCGATGCACAGCAGGTCCTTGACACTCAGTGCTCTCTGCGTACCCCGCAAGGCACCTGGCGTAAAAATATATATGTATATACATGCACATTGTTTGCCTCGTTGGTGTGCTGGTTGCATGTGCGACAGCTAAAAAACGGTCTTGTGTTCGACCCCGGGCCGAGCAACAGTTTTTTTTGTTTTTTTCTGACTTGACATTCCGAGCGATAGAACCAAGTCTGGACTTGTGTCCGGTGCATAGCAATAAAATAATCCGCTATTCTATCGGACGTAACCGTACATATGACAACTTTTACATATAGAGATAGTGTCAATATTGTAAATGATTACATTGTTCACCTTATCGGTACACGACCACTGTCGTTTAATCGTCTACTAATACAGTTTTACAGTGCATATTGGCTTGGCGGACCTTATAAATTAACGAATAACTGGTGAAATGTGGGTTAAGGCCATAGCTCACCGTTATAGTCAAGTGCAGCGAACAAGAAATTAATGTAAACATTAATTGAAAAACGTAAAGAAATCATTCATTTTGTTCATCCAATACCTAATGCTTACGCGGCAAATCTAATTCCTTTAGCTGGGTCACGTCACAACCACGACGAAAGTATTCCGAATCACGTACTTACGCGTAGATAAATGTTGTCTATATACACACACACATACGATAGGAATGTGTAACGAATTGTATATATACATATACATATATGTATTAATAATAACCTGTCTCGCCTGTTCCTGGATTTCGTATCTTATGTTATATTATGGTCATGTATTGTTTTTACAATATTTATGTAAATTTATTTAGCTCTTAAATTGTTTGCATTGTTGGGAATGGAACCTAATCCCCTCGGTACCGCTGTCGGTATCAGTGATCATTGTGCCGAATCAGAATAATTAACATGAAATATCATAACATATTTAAATATTTTACGTGAACAATTTATTATATTTTCTTAGTGCAAGTTCAAGTGAAAAAACAGTCTAATACTTTTTCCCAATGGTCTATTTTTTTCACAGTCGAATAGTTTTTCCATAGTCTAATATTTTTATATTGTCGCTGAAAGCTTTTACCAGCAAGTACAATTTTTATTTGATTGGGTTTTCCTTTTAACATATTACTTACCTGGTTTATGAAGCAGGAAAATCCTAGCTGCCAGATATAAAAGCACACACACACGGATGCAGGCACCTACGCCCGCACCTACGCCCGCACGCACGCACGCACGCACGCACGCATGCACGCACGCACGCACGCACGCACGCAGGCACGCACGCACGCACCCACGCACGCAAGCACGCTATATTTTTTACTTGAATTTTCATTCACTTCTACATATTCGTTTATCTTAAAAGTTGACAAAAGTTTCAAGAATTCAACATGCATTTTAAGTACATAATACATTCATATATACGAGTCTTACAGAAAATATACATATAATTAGTACCTTGCTTAGTATATATTACATGTGTAAATATTATATACTAAGCAAAATATAAGCCTAAGACAGGAGACTTAGGGAAAGCACTCACTTCTTTGACAAGCCGTACTCTTGGGACTCTACTTCGCAAAACTCTTTCTTAGTGGTGGTACATGAAGTAAAAGGCACGTCCATGTTAAATTAGGAGCTTCTAGGGCACATATTTGTGGAAAGGTATAATATGTTTTTATCTATGACCCAACTAGGAACCCCTTGGGGGTTAGTTCGTAAAGCCTAATCTACAACGCCTACTTAGCTCACTGAATGCGCCTGTAAAATTTCAAGGGCGTTTATATATATCATATTTTATGAATTCTTAATTTTTTTTTTCTCAATACTGAATTGGCTCCTGACTTGAAAGTACGAAATTATGACAAACGAAATTTATTGCTATATTTGACAAAATATTTTATATCCCAACGGTAATACGAATTGTTATTATATCATCACGCTAGATCCCTCATGCGGTTAGCAGAGACTTACAATAAGCGATATTTTGAAACGAAATCCGATTACCGAATATCTTGGAAAATAGTACTATCGTAATGAAGAGGGTGGTGAACATAAATACATATAGTATATAATTATATTTATTTGCAAATACATAGCCACGTAGATTAATTTACACTATATACTCGTGGTCGGTCTACGTTTATTTTGCCTGGGTGGGAATCGAACCCACGACTCCCGAACTCGGCAGGCCGTTTTACCAACCATTGGACCAAAAGATCAGGTGATATAATTATAACAAAGACCAGCCATTAGCGTGAAAAATTGCTCACATTTAGTTATGCTATTATACGTCTGTACACTCTTATCTTAACAATAGTTCGTAATTACTCATTATAGTATGAAAATTTCTGACACGTTTCATAGGAAAATTTCAACTTTTGTCGTTTATAGGAAAATTACATGTAAGGATGATGATAATGCATTAATATCATTCTCATACTAAGGTGTGAGAATAGAAGTTAAAGCTGGGAACTTATTCCCGCTCAGGTGGGAAATGCCCAGTGAACAAATTTTTGCGTTTATCAGTCACAGTGACAAAATGGCTGTATTATGGTCCATTGACCTCCATAATGTAAGAAAATTATGACTATCTGATGGACCATTGACTGACTACCATGACCCGTAAACGTACACGAAAACTAATTAGTAAAAGGAATGAACAGGTAGAATTGACAGAAATGAAATGATCTTTACAAATTACTAGAACATTCCAGCTCACCAAGGAACTTTCGGTCGGAATGTATGACGCGTCGACAATCTTCTACAACATAGGGAATTTTACTAACAATCCCTTTGATGTCCTGCATAATATCTCTAACATGTACCTGCGGCTCTTAGTATGGCCAGTATCCGCAATAATATGAACGTGACATAATATTCTCCTGGGTTATTTCCTCGTTGGAACCGTACGTGCTATTTTATAAAGTTTGACTAGCTATGGCTTATTACTGCTAAGAAGGGGGTTGCGGGTTCGATCCCCAACCAACAAAACATTTCATCGGTAAACGTAAGCTTTTATCGGCTAATAACGTTTGTTCTTACGTGTGTATATTTATCACCTGTCGGGTTCCCTAGAACAAGTTCAGCCTAGTATAGGATTAAATGGCCCTATATCAGGATATCCTAAGACATCTGTTCTGTTATATACAAGTTATAACTTCATAATTATTATCATCATTATCATGATCGTCATCATGATCGTCATCCTCTAGATGTCCACTGATGGACATAGGCCTCCCCTAATCGGCGCCACTCCCTCCGGTCCTGGGCCTTCCGAATCCAGCAGCTTCCCTGTCTTCTTTAGGTCGTCAGACCATCTGGTGGTCGCCACTCGATGACCTTTCTTCCCCATCAGCTGTCCGTCACTCGAGCGATGTGACCTGCCCATTGCCAGTTATAACTTATCCAGCTTAAATTATATTATTATATAATTGATAGAGCGTCAATAAACTACATATGATCTGTTAACCTATAATTGTTGGCACCTGACAAAAGTCATTTAATCGTTTACTAGCACATTTTAACAATGTGCACTGTGTTGGTGAAGCTTTTAAATAAATAAGTAAATGCACTGGAAACTCGATTATCCAGCCTTCAATTATGCATTCGCGATTATCCGGACTACCAACCCCGAACAGATAATTTTTGATTAACGTTACGGTATTTTAGTAATTTAGTTTTGATAAACGTTGATTTTTGTTAACATGTAATTTATTTATGATGTTTTTAATAGTTACCTAATACTATGTAATATGTACCAGATGGTTTGAGGGCCTAAAGAAGACAGGAGGAGTAGCGCTGGCTGCCGCTGCTACACTGCTGGACATAGCCCTCTCCCAGGGCTATGTCTAGCAGTGAACATGTAGACGCTGATGATGATATCGTAATATGCTATAATATCTACAAAAACATATTTTCTTCGTACATTCGATTATCCGGTATTTCAGTAATCCGAATACCTAACGACAACAATTAGTCCGGTCAATCAATTCCCTAATATAAACTCCATTTTCGAAAGTCTCTACCTACCTGATTTCTTAGTAAGTATATACTTTCCACTAAATGTTTTCTACCTCTAAGCTCGCCAATACCGCGATAAAAACCCATATTAATTTATAAAAATGTTCTATATAACCCCAGTTTACGACGCGAAAGGCTTCATTAAGGCTTTATTAGTACCCGTTGCTTTAGGAACACGGTAAATCTGAGGCTATGTTAATGAATTTAAATATACATTCTATAACATTGACTGCATCGTTGGTCGAGTGGCCGCAAAGCGCTACTGCTAATCGAGAGGCTCTGAGTTCGAATCCCGGGTCGGGTTCTACAGGATTTTTCCAACGTAGATTTTCTATTGGAAATTTCTAATAATTACTTGGAGTCTGGATCTGTGCCCGGTGTATGGCAATAAACTTACTATTTATTCCATTGTGGTACTTAAACATAACTGGTGAAACGTGGCAGTGTACTACATTCCTGTGCCTGCCCCTTCGGGGATTACAGGAGTGAAGTTATTACATATAATATTGACGCAAGCTTAATATATTGTTAGGACAGTGTTGTTGAAAGTATTATTACCATTAAACCCCTGAGAGGAGACCCGTAACCTACAGTGGAACGATAAAAGGATTGAAAAAAAGTTTCACGCCAAGTCTATTACTGGGTAGGCAAAATGCACCGACTACCAAGTATCTCCATCCTCATATACCTGTTGTTCTTCTTCTTTATTTATTACTCACTTCACACACGCACACCGGTTTCCGACACTTCTGATTTTCCATCAGTCAACATCTGACTTATTTGGTTACGACAGATGAGCCACGTTCATGGTATCTGTATCTATTCACATTCGCAAACATAGATAATAATTATATTTTATAACGATATTTGTAAATAACAATATTTAAAACATGCCTAATTGTAAGGTAAAAAGAAAGTGACATCCGTCAGATTCCGCCTTATTGGCTTCGCCCGTCCTATGTACTGTGTCCTTTGTTCTAATGAAATCAACTTTTACCGACTATTATACATACATATGTATATTACAGAGCAAATTTTGCTGATAATCTCTCAGATGTAACACAATCTATTCGTACATTCTTCCTCCTAATATTAGTCATCTAGGAGTGGTCGAAATTAGATTTTAATTTATTAAATTTTTATGTTCGAATGTTATAGTGGTTTTTTGGTTAAGTACCTCTGTAAATCACTGCTCTGTGCTACAGGTCCACCACGCACTACTATGAACCTGACACAGTAGGAATGTAAACAGTGAATGTTTTATATCCACACTCTTCTTCTGTAATAACTTTCATCATCATCATCAGCCTACTCCACTCTACAGCTGGATATAAGCAATGGCATGCCACTGAGCTAGATTTTCAGCTCGTCGCATCCAACCGCTGCCAGTTACTTTGCGTAAAGTAACTGGCAGTAATTTAAACTGAGCCAAATCTAACGCCCCTACGTGGATGTGATATTCTTAAAAAAGGGATACAGATTTTTCTTTACGTATAATATATATACGGCACGGCACGTGTAAGCGAAGTGACCTCAACTGAGAGCAATGTAGGCGGTACGAGAAGCTGTGCTCTGTGATCCCCAACCCGCATGCTCAACGTGGAGATTATGGCCAATAACCCATAGGGAAGGTTTGTGTCCAGCAGTAGCCTGAGGCAGAATGATGATATACAGATACACTTCCATTTACACTATTCTTTTTCTAATCATCACCAATAGAATTGTAATGAGATATAAATATTCAATGCGGAAATCTTGTATTGGATCGAGAAGAATTTATGTTTGTATTGGAGCGTGCAACACCATTTATGAGGGATTTAATTATACGACTTCCGCTAGTGCTTTATCGGTGTTTAGTTTAAATCTGACTAGTTGGCATGTCACGAAGCATCTGTCTAATAAATAAATTTCTATCAATAAATAAAGTTCTATACCTTATACAACGTTTTTAATTCTTATCACTTAACATTTTATTTCTATTTTTCCTTATTGTGTTTATCTTCTACCATCTTCGTCGCTATCAACTTTGAATAAAGACTGACTAACAAAGAGTGCTTAACGCCAATTATTTAAATGTAAAATCACTACTGTAACCCCCGAAGAGGTAGGCAGAGGAGTGTAGTACACACGCTGGTTACACCAGTTACATTTTTGCAACACCATGGAATAAATGGTGAACGTATTGACATACACCGGGCACAAATTCAGATTTCGAGCTACTACTAAGAATTTCAATGTAGAAAAAACTCAACAATAGTCGATCCAGAACATTAAAGACAGTGGTAATAGGTTTTAATATACCTACAATCTTTATATTTATTATTTTAATTTCAGTATTTAACAAGTTGTCTGTAATAATAGGCTTCTTCCCTAGCGACAGATTAATTAAAAATTAAGTATTGTCAATACATTTGTTTTGTCCTTTTCTTTATTATTAAATCGTGCTAAGAAAGAAAGAGATAAAACACACAATAGCACTTATCTTCTTCATTAAATTTTGAAATACGCGGTCGAACATAAATTATCTGTCCAAAGAAAAGTTAAAAAAAAAGCGACCCATGTTCCGATTTTTTTCGTAATTATTTTCCCTTAGACCTTTTGTTCCGTTGTAAAATAGCAAGCGCCCTGGTGAATATTTATTAAAATCGATTGTTATAGCTAATAAAAAGAATATTTTTCAGTATGTAGGTACCCTCATTTTAAAACATTGACAGGCCAGTTTTAGTATAAATTTATTTCAAGTTCAATTGTTCTGAATGTTCAAAATGTAAGATCCTGTTTATTATATTTATTGTCGATAGCGCCAAAGCAGTTTGCCGTAAATTTAGCGTTTAAAATTATTTCTGGTAACTGGTTGCATACCTAATAACAATAGAGGCCCACACAAATTATTACATAATGGATAATAAACAATATTTATTTGTGATAAGGTAGCATTACATTTAATAAGACAAGCTTGGGCAGCGTTTTATGAAGGAAAATCCTAAACATAAAAAAATAATACACGAAAATAATACATGGATATCTTACATAAATAAGTGATTTTTCCGTTGTCAGTTTCTGTGTACCATTGCAGTTACATTATGTCAAACAAGAATTATAGGTATTTATCTTAATATTTACATCTAAATAAATACTACAGAATATTACTTACTTGATATATGTCGCACGAGAGCACACAGAAAATTCGATTTATTTTTTAAACCACTCCACTGAACTTTTTACAGATTTATAACACTGCACTATATTTTGTTTATAAAAAAAAAATAACCACGGCTAATTCACAATAATACTTTATGCCAAACTTTATTATAAAACGTCAACTTTTATAATTAAACGTTCTAAAGAATTTAATGTGTTTTGTTCGAACTATAAAAGTAAAACTTTTTTAAATTTCTAATGATTAGAATGTTCGTAGGTTTTCAGCTCTTTGTTTAAATTTGTATTTTGCGCACGTTTAAAATTCGAACTTTTCTTTTTCGAATTTTGAACTGTAAATACGTACGTGCGATGTCTCGGATCGCGCTTGCCGTCCATGCAATATGTACGGTACTCGGCATACGACTGATTTCCCGCGTTCCGTTCCACTAAGAGTTCACGCCACAGACTAAGCGAGAACGCAGCCTAACAAGAATATAAGTACAGACGAAACAGTTTGCAAAAGTTTATTATGAAATTTTCTAGTTTAATATTTAAGCGAAAACATCGTCGTTATACACTATTGGGACTAAACTGCCGTAAATACCTGCCTCGTATTTATTAATACAACCGCATTAGACTTTTAATTAAAATACGTATGTTTATTATTTATAACTTTAATATTTTAATAAACTTTCCACGTGGTAATGTTATTAACGTTAATAACATTGTTTTGTACATTAGAATTCCTCTATGGTCAAGCGCGACTGCTGGTCAAGAGATCCTGGGTTTGATCCCCGGGTCGAGTACCTACTGTTAGGGTTTTCAAACTTTCTAGTTGTAGTTGTGGTTTCTAGAAATAGGCTAAATTCCATGGTGAATTCTGGGAACTTATTACACTTCATTGCCTATTTCTATTTGAAATAAAGGCTCTATGTGATTTTTATTACAAAGGTTATCAAAATATTATGCGTGGAGACTAAATATCTAGAACAAATAACCACCGAGTTATTCTGGCCAATGAGTTGTTATGAGTTATTCGATTTTATTTACATGAATGATTAAACAAACAAGAAAATTTTAGGCACAAATGGTCGTTGGTCATCTAGAACCAATTTCCATGTGTCAACAGTTTTGTTAATGTCTATACCTATAATAAAACAATAAGAACGAAAAATAATATATACATAATATTTTCAAAAATAATTGCGATATATCACGTTACATAAGATAAACATTAAAAAATCTTTATAATCGGTCTATTTCAGTCCACTGCTGGACAGAAGCCCTCGCCTAACACAGGAACTTTGTGTTCCAATGAAACAATAGTAATTGATGTTTCGTCCGATTGTATCCCCGCTCTTCACACAAAAGCTAATGGATCGATTTTGATGTAATTTGGCGAAATAATAGCTTATTATAAGGATATTTTTTGGCGGTAAAAACGTTTGTTCCTACCAGTGAGCGAATGAAGTCACAGCTAACGGAACTGGTAACAAGATCGGGCGAAATGGTCTGTCAGTCATCATCATCATTCACATTAACATCAGCATTTTCATTGTCATCATCCTCGCCATCATCATCAACACTTTTTATGTTTCTGCTGTTGAACACGGGTCGCTCCTCAGGATTAGAAAGGTTCAGGCAACAGTCAGCCACGCTTTCCAAGTACCAGTTGACAAACTTCACAGACCTTAACAATATGTTAAATTCTAAAGTGTGCAGGTTTCCTCATCATGCTTATACACGTTCGTTTCAAATTTTACAAAGTTTTGTACGATAAGTAGCTACAAGTGTTTTTTCTCTTTTATGTCTGAATGAAAAGAAAATTTTATTTGTACGTATATTTATAGGTTATCAGTCGTCTGGCTATCATAATACAGGTTTTGGCTAAACACCTAGAAGTCTCAAGATATTTATTATTATTAATATTTTCCTGTGTTTAACAATTTCCTTTTCGACGGTCAGGAACATTCTAGACATTAGTATCTCACTTTGCACGTTATCTGATATAGACTGTTCACTGCAGTCCATATTAAACACCGCATTAAATCGCAAAATGAACTGAGCCTTTTTGAAATCGTAAGTTACGTAAAACCCATAGATAGGAACATTTCTCCATGTCTGTGTATTAGCTGGAATCTAATTTATAAAATACTCAACAACTTTCATTGTAATTTTATTGAGCTTTTTTTAGTCTCAAGCACATTCGAATTACATTTTACCTAAATCATCAGCTGCATTTAAGTTAATTTATATAACTTATTTTAGTAAGCATTTTCTTTGAAAAAAGGCTTAAGTACAAGTACGTTTGAATCGCATCCTAACTGAAACCCGACAGCCACGTATAAGTTGATTTATACAACTTTACAAGGGTCGCTACCCTTATATTAGTGATATTTTTAAGCGTCTGCTGTCGACGTGACATTAAAGTTTTTGATATAAAATTAATGGCAAACGGACATGCGAGGCTGTTGGTTATTGCCATTACAAAGCTTTATGACATTTTAATTTTTATTTGTAGTAAATAATCAATCAGCATCACGGTTAAATACAGATATTTGTTCGATGTAATATGAGACCTGGCGTAATTATGTAATAACTTATATTACAAATATTAAGCCTCAAAATATTGAACCATTTATCACTAACATTACTTTCTCCAAGCAAATTACGTCTAGTTGCGGTGGGTTGAGAAAAAAGTGGGTAGAAAAATCTCTCAGCGCTTCTATAAATGAAATGTTTATCGTTTCGTTAAAGGTTATCGTAATAGCGACATCGATGGTTCTTTTGCACGCGAACGCTTCATACGTTTCTTTACTACCTTGATTGTCAGACGTTTTTTGGTAGACAGCATATTGATCATCATACATAGCTTCCACGTCTTTGATATTTTATAGATTCGATCTTTGATATTTTATACAGTTTTCAAAGTTATTAAAGAATAAATAGATACTTAAAAGGGTGAAGAGTCAGATCGGTAACAAATCTACATAGCATAGATTTCTCCATAATGTTTTAAGGTGTACGAAGTCTCCCAACCTGTATTTGCCCAGTAGGTATGTTAAATTACAGCTCTATCGTTTTTATTCTTTGCAGAGATCTGAAACCAACAGTAAATCGATCTAAGGGTTAATGTTAATAATTTTGGTGATAAAGTTAGTCATTATTATTTCTCTCCAGCCCATTGTGTTTATGTGAGTGTGCATTAATTCACTCGCACAAATATACGGCATACTTGCAACAAAAACTCATTTTTTATAAAACAATATTGACTTTGATGAATCATTCTATTACAAAGATTGGCAAGTTTAACAAAACTTCACTGAGGTTGAAACATTTGGGAAACATTTCTTCAGTTTATTATTGTTACGTAATGGATGGTTTTTTGTTACTGTTTAACATTGTTACACAAATTGTTATGTAAGCAAAATCGAAATGTTTAATCATGTTTAATGTAACGGAATTATATTGGATGTAAAAAGTCCCATACAATGTATATAACGGCACTGCACCAGCGTGACAGACAATGGTCTTAACTCTCCTTATCCTGAAAGGAGATCCGTGTCCAACAGTCATACGATCAAATAATTGAGAATGGTGATATAAAATCTATAAAGTAACACTGTGACGAAGTGAATAACTTATATACATATAAACATTTTTGAAAATGCCTTCGAATGTTATTACCAAAGTGACTTTTTATACCTTGCGTACAAACATACCTACCAATTAAATTATATAAGCAATTACCTTTTGTTTGTACGCTTCTAATATCTCGTTAACCGTCAATACGCTGATGGCTTTCAAGGACCGCTTTCCAATTCTACGAATCATAGCCATTTAATATAAGGCCTGTTAATGGTTCTATTATGAAACGAATTCATTTCTGTTCAATGAATTCAGTAAAAAGACTAAATATTATTTTTATTGTATAACCATAGTGTCTTAGAGTGCAGAATATGATATAGCGTAGGACGCCCTCCAGCTTAGTGGAGTGACGCAATACGCAAAGTGGCTGGTAGCGGTTGAATGCGAAGAGCTGAAGATCAAGCTTAATGACGTGCTTTTGGAGAGACCTATGTCCACCAGTGGATGGAACTAGGTTGGAGATAATGATGTCATCTAATTACAGTTATATACAAGACGTACCTGTACTTATAGACAACAAATATTTTTATTGTAAGTACAAATGGATTTACAGAGCGTAAATCGTCCATCGTGTCATTACTCATGGTATTACGTAAGAACATATAGTTATTATAGTCAGGTAATCGTGACAACAGAAAAATAGAGAACATTTTGTAATAATCGTAATAATATTTCTATTGTATTCGTCTTCATTTCATCTTGTCTTCCTCGGCCGTCGGGTTTCGGCTTAGTACGACAAAATAATACACACATATTTTATCTGAAAAAAAAAATGTACATGTCTTTCGTTTCGTTATTTGATTTTTATGTTCGACAAGAAAATTATTTGTTACACACATATTAGTGTTGCCAACAGAAAATATAATAATGTTTTCGTATTGTTGGAATTACCGAAAATTTAAAGGACATAATATGTGTTTTTGAAACGATACAATGATATAAAATGGTATAAATTAGAAGTTCCTATTTTGAACAGTGACATTTATGTTACTGTCTCTATTTGTTTTCTTCTTACTTTTCATCCTTAACAGCCTGGTGACTAAAGTTTGTTAAATATTTATGTAGCAATATCCTATCTGTTGGATATTTTATTTATTGTTACCAATTTATTTTACGTCCCCGTTCATTTCTAACGAGCGAGCAATAATATCAATCAGGGATGTCATGTATAGTTTTTGATCGTTTATTGGAAACGAATAAAATGCAATGTCCAAGTTGTGGTTTTCCGCTCTTAATTGGTTTGTAGTTGAATACTTTAATTTAAAATCACATAATTTTTTTATTTACATTTATTAATAGTGAAAACTTAGTTACTTAGGTGTCATCCTTCCACCTCAAAAGCCTATTGTCCAAAATCTGATATTCTTTTCTTAATTTATGTAATTATCCTGGGTCCTGGGTTCAAATCCCGGGTCGGGTACTCGGGTTATTTTCTTTGTTTATCGCATATTGGATTTTTTTAATTTAGAATTTCTAGTAGTGACTCGGATGTAGTTCGGATAAGTGCCTGGTGTATGGCAATAGACTCACCACCTATTCCATGGGACTTGAACGTAACTGGTGAAACGTGGGGTTGTAATACA
>DWME01005605.1:0-14666 GCA_018244795.1 Parelbella ahira ahira | reverse complement strand
CCTTCACCGTTAGCAAGTGATATTTAAACTTAAAACGCACTTTTATAAAGAGGTGCGCGCCATGGATTTGAACTCAGCACGCCCGGAGTGAGAGGCCGAATTCTTAACCACTAGGCTATCACTGCCGTGATATTATTTTATTCTTATGACACAGATATTTATGAAGACTTGTGCGTACACGAATTGAACCCAGTACCCCCAGAGGCGGATGTTGAATAGTAAGCTACTAGGCTATCACTGCAATAATACACAATAGCTAATCTAGTTTACTAACTTCGTCTTTTTGCAGCATTAACGGTCCTACGTTTAAATACCATTTTTATCACTGACAAGCTATGAGTGCTAATTGACAATTGCACTTGACAAACTCAAAACCAATAAAATGAAAACAAATAATAGTTATCACTTACGTAGTTTCAATAGAAAAAATATACATATAATAAAAGTGACATCACGTCTGTATTCCCCGCAGAGATACACGTACGCCAGACGAGTGTAGTACGCTGTCCCGTTTCACCAATAAATATAATATACAAAAACATATATTATATTGTTGAAAATTTCAAACTCAATTCGCAAACATTACATCACAAGAGGAGATGACTATCAAAATGTTTCTGTTCCTTATCATTTACGTAACCTTATCTAGTTCTAACCCGAGACAGTAAGATGGTTTTGTCATAGGTTACATACACACAAGCACACACAGCACTGTGTGTACAGTTGGTAGCCTACTGGACCGTTGGTGTGTACTGTGTGTTACAGCATGATGTATGTAGGCCACTAGTGTGGCTCAGTACAGCTACACCAATATATCTTTGTACAAGTTGTGTACCTATAAGTGTAACTATAATATGTATTTATTATTGTATCGTCACGCCAGATCGTTTACAGGGTTGACAGGGAGCACCAAGTAGGCAATATGCCCATCCTTAGAGATCTGATATGTTTCTATATATGATATATTAAAATACGTACAATATAATACATATTATGTTACATAATGGTGTATCATTTAATTTGCTATGAAATTTTAATAACAAACATATTTGAAAACTATATGTAATGCATAGTGATATATTAGGTTATGTAAGAATTTTAAAATTACTTTGAATTATATAGACATATACCTAATTCAATATTTTGACGATATATAGTTAGCATTTAAGATCATTTCATTATGTTAAATTCATATATTACATTGAACACTCTATTGAATTAGGCGACCTGTAGTATCAAGTGTCGTATGAATTATGAATAATAACAGATAAATAAAATTAATTACTTAATTATTATTAAAATAGATCTCCACAACAGTAAGTAGTTTTACTAATTTATTACAAACATTAAATGAAAATAATATGCATATCATGTTTAATATAGGTTTTGTAAGCCAATGTCAGAACAGCCAGAAACAGGTTGATGTTGATGATGATGATAAATAATCTTTTTGGATTAGTTACTGGAATATTTGTTACCCTAAATGCACTATTTGCAATGTTGAAAACTACTGGCATTCAACAAAGTACAAATGTAATGATAAAAAAAGGATTTGAATTCTAAATTTAATTATATTTTGTTATCCCCATATGATTCGTGTGTTTCATAGATCTAATTGTCCTCTCAATATGACAGGAGACCCATATTCGGATAGTGGAATGACAAATGGGTCGATTATTATTATTATATATTTGTCTATGGATAACCAATACTACAGGTAAAATGCATAGAAATAAATAACTGAACAGAGAACTGGTTACTTATGCCCCTACATTTCAAGCTCAGCTGTTCTCTTATGTCAAGTTACAATGGCTTCAATATGTGTGCCAATTCTATCTGACAAGCTGTGAGGAACACCTGCATTATATGTAAACTACTAGTGTCAATATATTTTAAACACTACAAACAAGCAAATTATTATACTAATAAAATAAATTACATCTGAAGTGATTCATCATCAACTCCTTTACTATTCCACAGTTGCATCTGTGTTTCCTCATAGAACGAGGTTTAAAGCCATAGTCAGCCATGTTGGTTCAGTGCAAATTGATAGGCTTTACAAATCTTATAAGACATTATGGATATATTGTTAAATTTATATATTTTTGCTGTGACTTGTCATTGGTACTGATATGAGTATGATGAATATAATGTTGATGTAGATATTTGTTATAAGGCACAAATTAGTCCATAATGACTCTTCTTTCTTTCCTTTTAGGTGGCTTTTTCAACTTAATTCAAGATTAACTACTCCTCAAAAGAACGTAAGGACAC
The DNA here is from genome assembly GCA_018244795.1 of Parelbella ahira ahira. Taxonomy (NCBI): domain Eukaryota; kingdom Metazoa; phylum Arthropoda; class Insecta; order Lepidoptera; family Hesperiidae; genus Parelbella; species Parelbella ahira. The sequence continues at coordinate 12,392 of DWME01005605.1, read as the reverse complement.
GATTGTAATCCTTGAAGGGGAATGCAGAGGAGTATAGTGCACTCCCACGTTTCACGAATTACATTTACGTCCCATGTAATAGGTGGGGCACAGCTCCAGACTCCGAGTCACTACAAGATATTCTAAATTAGAAAAGTCGAATAGTACCCGACCTGGGATTTGAACCCAGGACCTACCGATCGGCAGTCGCGCTTGCAACCACACGACCAACGAGGGAGTCGATTTAAATTTATCAGTAAAGAGTATCAATTTCAGTTTACTGATGTGTAGATAATTGCTTAGGTTGATTTTATCAGTAATGATAATATAAATGTACTCACCCTATACATTTAATGTCAGTATATACAAATAAATATTATAAAACCAATATAAAAAATGAGACTTACGGGTTACGGGCTCCTTCTTGGCGTCGTGCTGCGAGTCGGACGAGAACCGCTTGAGCAGATCCTCGGCCAGCGACTCGGCGCTGTCGCCGCCGCCCTCGCTCTTGGTGACCTGCAGCCACAAGCACGCCAGCATTAGTACTGCGCCGCAGCCGGGAGCTGCCGGGACGTGCCGGGACGTGCCGCGGCCTGCCTGGGCCTACGGGACCTGCCGCCCTACGCCGCTCGTGCGATACAAACCGGGCGCGCGCGCGCCGCCTGCGCCAGCCGGTACTGCACCAGCAGCTGCTGCATCAGCGCCTGCCGGACAAACGGACTCTCTTATACAGCGGTACATCCCACGCGCCTCTGCGGCAGGGCCAGTGCCGCCGTGCTCCTTCACCTCCGCCCGATTAGTTGGCCCTATATTATAATATACATATAATAATATAAATAATATGCATATACATATATTGACACATGTGTACACACAAAACTTCTACGACGCTGCTGCTGCTTAGCAACAATAACGGGTAAACATAATAAATCCTTCGTAACAAAAGTGCAATGGTAGTCCCCGTTCCAATTAGAATACTAATGCAACCTGGCTGCATTGCGCTCGAGTTACTGGTTAGAGTTTGATGAAGAAAGGAAGCGATCACTATATGGAAGAGGAATTCCAATGCCCAGTGCACGTTATAGGTAATGAATTCCTTTAGACTGGCCTATGTTCCGCATGGGACTGAGACAGACTGCTATGATGAGACGATGTCGATGATGGTAATAAAAAGGGACAGCGAGAATCGCAGCTGCTAGTACTCGTCGACGCGCTTGATATAGGTAGCAAGTTCGGCAGGAAAGCGCGTGTCGCTTCTGATGCAACTCGTCATACACGAGCGAGCGACAGGTTCAGGTCCGTCGCGGGCCCGCCCGTAGCATGGGGAGTGACACAACAACAACAATTGAAACTCGTTTCGACGCTGCCGTGTTGTTGTTGTAGCGACACGTTTAGATCTCGTCAATCGAGGAGCGCATAGTAGCATGACTGGCACGCTGGCAATTCCTGGACTTGTTACCCGGGTGTCATTTACAAGGTCGACAGAGTAATGCAGGTCGATCAGAACTTGTTTACTACACATATTCCGATACTTGTTGGTGAGGGTAGGATGTGTCACTGTGAAAATTCTTTGTGAATCGCGAGATGTTTGCATATTTCGTGATGCTATATTGATAAGGCAAGACTGACGAGAAGGTGCAATTACGAAAATTTAACAGAAGATACATCCAATATAAAAATAAGGTACCTGTTAGAGTTTATTTACGAAACCTATACTAGTACCATACTACGCCTCGTCGTTATGATGCTCTGTCGAACATATTGGAAGAAAAGGAAAATTCATTCATTCATTCATTTATCCATCAGACTTTAGCACTGCTGAATTTACACCCTCCCTTATCAGAGCGCTTCACCCTGTACTAGGCCTTTCAAATTCAGCTGTCTACCTCAGGTCTGACTACTGGCAGGAGAGCGAGCTACGCTCGGTTAGGTGAAAAGGGGCACCACTGCACGAGCAATGTAATGCGACGGCAATAGAAACAGGCGGGTACTTGTTGGTGCGGCGAGAGGTTGTGCGAGTTGCGCTGCAGGTACTGCAGCGTCTGCAGCTGGTGGTGCGACAGCGGCGGCGGCTCGTCGGGCCGCTTGCCGGGGTACGGCGGCGGCGCGGCCTTGGGCGCGCGCGACGACATCTCCGCCGAGATCGGCAGGTTCCACGCCTCCTCGATGGACGGCAGCTGCCGCCGCCTGCCGACAGGTGCCGGTACTGTGACGACTACTTTTAAGAGTGGAGATATTTCGCATGCGCTCTCTGTCTACGATAACGGTTTGTAAGAAAACCAAAATTCTTGTCAGTTGTAGAGTCTATCCATTAAGACAATAATCATTAAATTTCAAATAAATTGTACATAAATGAAATCTTTTTACTATATTTGTATATAAAACTCGACACAAATCAACGTTCGTTGTCAAAAAAAATTACATAATCGAATCAATAGCGAAGGAGACCTTTCCCAGAACGTGCGTGAGTCTGTTTTAATGTGTTCCCGGCGAATAAAATTTACGCAAAAGTTATCTTTCCTCCACGTTGCTTTTTATGACAACCTTCCGGAGGTAGACATTTTGAATAATTAACACCGAGCCGGCACAAAAACAAATTTGCATAGAAACTGCTAATTAAAATGCGTCCAACGAAATTTAATATTCGCGTAACATTTACTTGTGTAAATCTGTTTATAATCCGCTCACGATTCAAGGTATTTTTGATTCTCAAGTTACTTTCAGTGGCTTGCTAAGTCATTTTGCAAGTCTATATATAAAAACTAATGATTAAATATATTAATATAGCTAGAGAGTGATAAATGTCAAAGAAACACGTCAGGTCTGTTAGGCTAAAGTTATTGGACATTTGGTGCTTTATGCCTACACTATAAAGACCCCGACGTGTTGAGCTCTGTTACAAAGCTATCGTTTTTAATGTCTAAAACCATTGCACGAAGTGTATGTAAGTAGGTACCGTGCCTGTCTTTTGTTTTAGCATCAATTCTCAACTGAGCAAATATTTAAAAAGTTATGCTATCTTTAGGAATGCGGGCTAACTTGGCACCTAATATACCTTTTTGACGTTACGAGATGCGGCGCTATCTGTACAAACGGTGCAGAGGTCGCGGGCAGCCCTAGCTCGCAACACTCGCCATAGACACAATGTACTGACTTGCCGGTGACGGAGGGCATGGGCGCGTGCGCGAGGTGCGCGCGCAGGAAGGCGAGGCGCGCGCGCAGCGCCGGCGCGCCGCCGCCGCCGTTGCTGTAGCACGCGAAGGCGTCGCGCGGCATCTGGCAGCTCTCGTACAGGCTGCCCAGGTTGGTCCACGCCGCCGAGTGCCCCTTGTCCAGCTGAACCGCGCAGATGTACGCCTGCAGCGCGTCCATCGGCTGGTTCTGCTGCTGATACAGCACCCTGCACAGTACTTTATGTTCACGTCGTTGTCGCGACTGCTCGACTGACTCGTGTGTGTCTATCTTTTTCTATACACCTGGAAGCTACTAAAATACAATTTTGTTAAATAAACGTGAATATTTTCAACCCCAATGACTAGCCGCGTTGAAACAATGCCAGTTGTAGGTCCGTAAGGCTCACCCTATGGAACACCAGGTGTCCGCGTTGCCCTCGGACTTCTCGACGGAGTTTCTGTAGGCGATGAACGCGTCGTGCACCTTGCCCTGCGCCGCGAAGCAGCGGCCGAGCAGGTAGAGGCCGGCGCCCGACTCCGGCTCGGCGTCAACGGCGCGCTGCAGGCACCACACGGCAGCGCGCGCGCGCGCCGCCGTCTCGCCCAGCGACGCGCAGCGATGGTACAGCCAGCCTACAGCGCGCAACCCATTATTTAACTACTGATATAACATCACGTCAAATCCCATACCCGGCAGGCAAAATGCACCGAGTGACACATGCCTCTGTCGATACAACCATGACATGCTTCTTCTAAAGTCATCATTCTTTCCGTACAGGAGTCATACAAGTCTCCGAAATCTCCTCCATCAAGCAATATGTAACCAATTTGGCCAAAATAAATCTTGATTTTAATCGATACCTGCATCCATTAACATTATTCTAGCATTGCATATCTGCTTTGTCATTCCTTCGTCTGCCAATCTTTCTACATATTCGAACCATCGGAACATGCCCTTCATACCCTTGTTATTTACCGTCACGATAATACAAGAATTCAATTTTCCCTAAACGTCTGACTCACGAATTTAGAACACATAAATAGAAACAACCTTTAAATACGCGCTTGTAATTACTAATCGAACGGAATTACATTATACATTTTCGTTACCTATTATGCAAGTAATGGATAAGCACGGTCGGGGAGTGCGCCAAACCTGAACAGACACATTAATAAACCATTTATCGATACAAGTGTACCTGGCAACGAGTACTTCCGAGCGCGCGACGCCCACGCCATTTACGTAAATAAACAAACAAGAAAAAAACACGTTAACTCACTTCGCGCATTGTGAACATTTATAGTCATGCCACTTTTTACCTCCCATTCAATGAACGTAGCCAACAGAACGTAATACAGTGTACTCGTGGGGCAACACTCCCACGCGGACCCCGTGCTGGCCACGTCACACGTTCTCTTATTATCATCAGCAATAGCCTGTCTCATTTTCGTTAATAGGGGTAGACCTCACCAGAAGTCAATTTACCGATACCTCAATATATTGACCTGTTCCTCCAAGCTAGTCGCGGAAATTAAAGTTAAGTATTCAAATTTGAACATTGTTGAGATAGTACACCTCATAGGCCTCATAGACCGCAGATTACTTCGTGTCTCGCATTGTCAGTGTAAACCCAAAAGATAAATGTTCTATTTCACTTTAAGTATTTGTAACGCATAAAAGTTTAAGTTTAAAACTGCCTCGTTGGTCGAGTGGTTGCAAGCACGACCGCTGATCGGGAGGTCCTAGATTCGATTCTCGGATCGGGTAGTATTGGGTTTTTTTAACTTAGATTATCAAGTAGTGGTCCCACGTCTAGAGCTGTGCACCGGTGTATGGTAATAAGATCACCACATATTCCATAGTCGAACGTATACGTAACTGCTGAAACGTGAGTGTTCTACATTCATCTTTATACCTCATGTGAGATAACAGGCGTGATGTTAAGGTATAAAAGTTTAATATCTCGACATTCCTTTTCTATAAAAATTTTTCCTATATAAATAGCGTATTGATATATATAATTTCATATTCTGTTCTTAATACAAACTTAAAACATGAAAACATACGAAACGTTATTGCGACAAACAAAACGAGCAACTGCAAAAAACAACAACAAAACATACGGAACGTTTTTACGACAATTGTGAAAGTATAATGTGTGTAATATTAAGGAAAACAAAATAAGAGCGCGCAGTTCGAGCGCTGCAGGTACATCAACCTGCCGCGATGATTTGTGCGTAGCGGAACCGGTTCGGGGGAATCGTTTACAGGCCCACAACCAGTTCACATTCAGTTTCCGCGCGCGCTTCCCAACAAGCCACCCATAGCCCACGCGATATGCGAATACAATACATCCGTCTAGTGAGACCAGATCAGTGGATCTGCGCATCCATTACATTACTCTTGTTGCTATCAAAAATGTTTACCTGCCCTATTGTTTGCATTCAACTGGACGTTGTTATAAATACTTGTTATTAATTGTACACTTCGATAGTGAAACGAAGGGGTATTGCAACGCATGTAGCAATAGGCGAATCAAGCCGATGGCCGTTGTTTATGTACGGCGCTGTCGTGTTTAAAGGCAGCATATAATTTCCAACTTTCACTGAATTCCGTGTCGGGGAACTTTTTTCCGACCGCTGTACGTAACCTTCATTTATCAGTCAGCTGCAAGCGATATTTTTGTGGACAGGTGGTTCACTGCTAAAGGTCGAATGTTAAAAAACTCATGGACGGTGATGTGATCGAACATAATATTTACCTCGAAAATTAATTAAAGCGCCTTTTCCACTGCCCACCTCACTTTCCCTTCCTTTCCCAAAGATGTTATCACGCGAAATTGCCCGTTAAGTCAACACAGAGAAATCTAGTTACAACCCGAGATATTTGCTACCCGTAATAAGGCTCCATCTTGTTCTAGATGCATCATCGCCCGAGGATAACCTGTTCGGTTGCGTATTACAGTCCTTTATTTGGATTCACATTAGGTCACACAGGGTGTAATTATATTATAAGTATGAAAATAATATTATGTATTTTTTAATATCCATAGTGTCTATATATGATGTAACCAACAGCGGTAAGTATGTTGGCATACGACCTTGTAATAAGGGATCGCATTCCGGTCCATACTACTTTCATCATAATCATCATCATCAGCCTCCTCTTGTTCACTGCTGGGCATAGGGCCTCTCTAATAGCACGCCACTGAGCTTGATTTTCAGCTCTTCGCATCCAACCGTTGCCAGCCACTTTGCGTACATATATCGTCACTCCACTTAGCTGGAGGGCCATACTAATTTAACTATTCGATTAAACATATAATAACAGTATGCATGAGTATGTGGAGAAACCACCTTTGAAACTCACCGAGTTGCCTGCACACATCCGCCTTCAGGATGCAGGAGAGCTGAGGCTCCTTAAGGAGGCGCTCATACGCGTCCCTTGCGGCTTTCCTGAGGCCGCGCGCCTCCAACAGGTGGGCGGCGTGGAAGCTGAGCTCGAGGCGCGTGAAGGTGGCGTCCTGGTGCGGCGCCAGGCGTGCCCGCTTCAGGTGCACTGCGGCCGCCGCCCAGTGCCGCCGCGCCTTGAACATGAGTGCCAGCCGCAGGTGCGCGTCCGACGCGCGAGTGAACCCGGGCGACACGTACAGCGCCATCTGCAGCGCCTTCGTCGCCCTGCCGTGAAAAACATCACCTAGCACCTCGCCTCCACTAACAGCGTGAGCGGAACACCCTCCTACCTACTATCTAGGTTGCCTCACATTGACCTTTTTACCGAAACGAAATGATATTATGTCTTTAGTTGACATAACATAAATTTAAAATATCAGATACCAATCGTAGATAAATAATATTTCAAAGCATTTACACACTAAATTGCCTAATACATACATTGCCTTATATACATACATGTACGAAACTATAAAATGAATTGATTTTCAGTCGGTAAATGCATGCAAACTTAGAAACAACTGTTTTTGTAATTTAACATTGTAATTTAACTTTGAATAATTTATAATTGCTGACATTGAAAGTAATGTCGACGTTAATGTAAACGATTGTGCAAATGCGACTAATTTCTAATGAGGCCTACGTACGCGAAGGAACTATTGCGTTTGTTAATCGAGCAGCGACTGCCAAGTGTACGTTTGTGTCATTAGCGCTTTATATTGTTGGTCTCCCTGACCTAGGTCATGCAGCGCGCAGTCCTGTAGGTACGGCTTCGCATACCCGGCTCCCCGCTGCGCCGCGTCACTCCAAAACATTACCGACCATAATGGTTTAAGACACGAATAATTCCCTCGACAAAACAATGGAGCTATATTGAATATTGTTTGTAAACGTTTTAAGTGTCGTAGGTACTCGTTACAATGGTAACAATGTCAAGCTATTGCCGTCTGCACTACTGGCCTCGCAAGGTCACACAATGGGCGATTCTACCTAAAGCAAACAAGCGCAGTCATAATCATAAAGTTGGGGCTGAAGAAAGCGGCTACTGAACAGCTGTAAACGGCAATAAAACCGTAAATTGCGTAAATAAAGCGTGCAGTAAAACTCGAACGTTACAACAAAGAGAATATTTTCTGGTGAAAAACTAATTTTTGTCCAGAACGACAGTAATAATAACAATGGGCGCTGTTATACCATCGGCCTAGCCGGTCCCCGAATGTAAACCGGTCCACGTTTGTAAAGCTTCGGCGAACGTTGCATTACGTCCCGTGATTCAATGACGGGACCGTCATTAAATTTCGGTAAAGTAAAAGATATTCGAGATCGCTCAGGTAGATCTTGGGCGCATCGAGATCGTTCATAGACTCGTCAGGTGTCGCTCGGAGTAAGAAAGAATGACAGAAAAAATCGGGAGAGACGTGGAGCAGAGCGAGCGAGTCCGCGAGGGTACGAGGAGCGCATCAGCGGAGCGGAACGTCACCGAGGCGGGGTCGACGGCCGCGCGTTCGCCGTGCAATCGATCGGCCGATGCAGCGCGACGTCTAGACGGCGATCGCGATGCGCCGAACGCCCGAACGTCCCCAACACCTCCATTTAGATGACCTCCGGTGACATTTCCGAACCGAAACAAAGGAGCGAGACAGGTGGCGGTCGGTGCCCACCGCTAACGTTACAAGAAGATTACGCACACACGCAAGCGCGACGAGAGCTTTCACCCGCCGCGCCGCAACGATTGCTCGACATACATAATACAAACGTTACTTCTATAACGCATTCATTGTTGCGCCGACCATTGCCTGTCACGGAATATTTTAAACGTACCACAACAACCCCACATTTAGCCAAACTTCGAACTTCAAAAGCGACAGAATCCCTACAACGATCGATCGCACAATGTTTCTTCAAATTCTTTATTTAGATTAGACGGTTCAGTTACATAACGTCATTACCTCAGTCGTGTAACGATTTGTTAACAGGAAAACGTAATAATGTAAACGAATAACTTTGTCTTTCGGATTAGGAAGAAAGTAAAATATTGTAAGAACAGCTGCTTGCACTTGAGGGTCTTCTTTTTCATAATATTTTCAAAGACAGCAAAGCAACAGTTGGCGAACTTTTTAAACCCTTTTCATTTTGTGTTAAGACCGATATCCGACTGTGGAATTATAAACAAGATGATAATGATAGATACTGTAGGCCACACAATACAACAATTTTCAATGTCAAATGGTAAATAAATTAATTACTATCGTCAATTAATTATATACAATGAACAAAGTGAGCGTGTTAGTTACTTATAGTAGTTTATCAACTGATTAAGTAACTACTTATCTGACACAAAAATTCACATTGTAACACTATATAAACATCTAAATGTCTTATATGTTATATCTACTTTTGAAGCAGAAATCAGTTTTATATCCCAAAATGATAGTGTGATACACTCAGTTTCCAATCCCGTGTCCCAATTTCAAAATAGTACCCGCACCGAACCTAGATACTAAACGCATAGCTCGCGTACTTGACCTATTTTTCTGTGAGCGCATGGCTCATGTTTACGTTTATATATACCTATATACAACACCACGTGTGCACCTGGAGCATTTCGTTATACCGCGTTGTTTAATTAATGAGAACAAAACTACGGATCGATTCTACTCTTTAATGACATTTGAGTTACCTAACGATACGAAAAACATTTCTGAAATTTAGTTATAGGAATACATGTGAGTTCAACTGTGACCAGATGTGAATATGACAAAATTTGAATTTGTAAAGTATACTAACAATATTGGTGGACGAGGAAAAGGAAATCAAAAACGTTGGCAGTGTTCAGTTACAGAGCGGGGAGTCGAAAAAAATGTCGACTCGAAACTACCAGCAAAAGTAGGTACCTACAACAATCTTCAAAAGCGTGCAATGTTTGGTACGACTCTATTGACACCGCACAACAATGCCGGCACGGTCTTGCCCATTGCGGGCACAAAAAATATTAATTCCAAAATTACAATAAATATAGCACTTGAAACTCACTGTCTGCTCGGTAAGGTAAAGTGATGACATGATAATAATAATGACTTCAAACTCGAGTCGCACGTTAAGGTTTCCTGTAACCGCGGCCGTCGTGAGCGCAAACACCAAACGCTAGCCTGTACACATTTTTAAAATGAACATAACTACTCAACCGGAAGCATACCTAGAAAGAAATCTAAGCACGTCGAAGCGAATCATGGCGACGAAACATAAATTGAGAATTGATCGGAAACAACTATTCTTATTAAACAATTATTCTCACAATTAAAATATCATCGCACCGGATCCGTTTCAGGGACGTCGGGGAGCACCGCGTAATAAATATCTTTATCTTTACAAACCCGAAGTGCTTCTTGAACAAATCAAATGGCAAAGATCAAGAACGTAAACAGAGATTCAATGCGAGATATACGAGTACTCAGAATGATTAAAGTACAAGTAGGGAACAAAATAATGTGAAGGGCGCAGTGATAAGGCGGTGCGCTGTGGTCATTGTCTGATACGAGAACCGGTCCGCGCCCGCGACGCCGCCCACGCGGCCCGCGGCTGTGGGAGCTCGCTTCAAACAACGACAATGTGTCGCTGATAAACACCGCGAAAGCCGTGCCTCGCTACTGCTGTTGTGAAATCAAGACCCTTTGGACGTTATACATTGAAACTGACCATTTTACTAGCACATTTGCATAACAAGACGAATCTATTTAGATTTTAGACAACAACCCACAGTATTTTATAAAGGAAGTAGAGTAATAGATAGATCTGTAGCTATATTTAAATGAAACAGACAGACGGCGAATATGTGATCGTGGGGATAACAACGTATCCCGATTAAGCACATGGGGTGACTGTAAAAGGGGTTGCGTTGAGAAGAAGAATATCTCCGTCTCTTTTCCGTATCTAATCCATTATTGAAGCGAAAGCGAATCTTTAGTACCATTCTGTTCACATGACGTAGGTACATATTCTAAGTTGGGATCAACGCCATCTGTAGAAATTAATAAATATCTTTGGAATCCTCCATGTAGGTACAACCTTTGTTATGGCAATAAACTGGTGATCGTCTACATACAGATCAATATATGCTCTAGACAGATTTTTCACATCAAGACAAAAAACAAATACTTGTGTTCGTTACACAAATATTTGTCTAGGGTGGGAATGAACCCAGGACCTACGATAGTCGGCTTTACTAACCAGTGAATCGACAGGTCAGTCTTAAAGTTATAAATTATAGATGTTCGAATAAACATTAAGGTTGAAAATCTGCTCATAATATAGTGAGTAATACGACGCGTAACATCTCCGAGAAGCAATTCAAAGCTTCCAGCTCACTCCGGTGATCGAAGGCCGATGAGGGCATAAAGCTGAATGCATCTAGTTGCATCCGTTATTGCACACTGCATAATATATCACATACTGTTATTGCAAACAGCATTTATAACAGTTACGAATATATCAAAGATTCATATTATTATTAAATTTCAAGACCTGTTCAGTCACGATTATCTTGTGAAATATAAAATTGTTCTGCTCGTCGTTCCACTGTTGGAGGCGAGTCTCTTCTCAGTATGAGAACAGTTCAGATCATAGTCAACGACGCTAGGTGCGGTTCGCAGAAATATACAATAACTGTGCATAGCGCAAAGACATGTTTTACTCACATTTCACTCATAACCATCGGAATGTACCTACTGTCGCCACGGGCATTTATTAAGCTATCTAAAAATAGAAACCAATTTATTCGTACATCTCAACTCGCCAGGTCCTTTGCACTGGTTTTCCGTAAATAACAATGATCTAGCAATTGTTGACTTCTGACTGACTGACTTCCATTAAAGATACGAGTGCCTGTCCCGTAAGGGACTTAGGATGGCGATATAATATCCAGAGCAAGGCACAAAGAGCGCAATCTTATATTATATCGTGTATGTGTCCTTTTTTAGCGCGATATATGTAGAAACTTAGTAATAACGCAGAATAAGCCAAGTTAGAAAGCGAAACAGAATCACGAGGAGGCAGCTAGACGGGCACATCCGATCTGCAATTTCCTCCACGGCCGCATGACCAACCGAATGACACGCTCGGCCGACCGTAAGCAAATTATAATGATACAATTATATTAGCGTCACTCTATTTTATATCGCTTATTATAATAAAGCCAGCGCTAGCAAGGAATCATTCAGCGCGCTGTACGGGCGGCGCGCAATCTACCAGCGCCGCCGAACGAGCCGCCGCCCGGTACAATACACGCGCACAAAGGACCGCGGCTCGACAATGCTCGGTTCCAGCGAACAAAAACCACGCTATACACGTACATACTTTTTTATTTTCTTACAATAGATATATTGATAAGGGGTCGGGGAAATCTTTGAACGTCGGGTATTTAACATGCGGTAGAATCCGACAAACTACCTGCGCGCCGAGGACCAGCTCCACTGCGGGCAGGTAACAACGTGGTGTATACACCGCTATTTATACACTCCGAATTATCTTCAGCTTCGTAGTCTACAATTTCTACCGAGCGTCGTAAAATAAACTTTATCGTGGATTGGCAGCGGCGCGCGGCCCCGGCTAGAGAAATTGTAGAGTGCGAGCGTTCTCGTAAAAGTGATCATTTATAAATAACGGTATTAGCATAGTTGATGGTGGTAATGGAAAGAAAGGCACAGACGGAATGAATGAGGAAGCGTGTGGAATGTGCGAGTAATGGAGTCGGCGAGCGCGAGTGGGGTGGCGGTGGTGGGGACGAGTGGG
>DWME01005604.1:0-14667 GCA_018244795.1 Parelbella ahira ahira | reverse complement strand
GTTACCGCTACTAACCATGATTTATAATGTATCTCTCTTGAATCAGTAATAATATCGATTTGATCGTCAATGTTTATTGACTTATATATATGTTATTACTTAAAACTTCCAACCTTTAACGGGTGTTCGTAGGTCAAATTGGTTAATTTCAGGCTCATTTGATATTTGAAGTAAATTATTAATATCTAAGGCTTAAATTTGGTCAAAATCTATTCATGTTTCTTACACATTTTGCCGTTCTATTGTAAATTTCACTTAGGTATACGGCTTCTGTTATACGCTTACAACTCAAGTATAATTGATATTACATTTTCATAAAACAGTGAAGCAACGGTCGTCCAGTGGTTTTAGGTTTTGGAAGCCCTGAGTTCAAATCCTAATTCGTGTTTGCAAAATTTTATCCATAGATATTAAGTGAATATCACCTGCTATAATAGCGAAGTAAATTATTACAAAAATAATTACAAACTTTTGAGTTCTCTGCGATGTATTCTAGGTTGCATTAAAAATGTCAAACCACACTTGACCAGCGTGGCAGATCATGGTCTTAATTCATATCATTCTAAGAGGAAAACCGTATCCAAAAATGAAACGACTATGGAACATACATAATAATTATAACCGACATGACTATATAACTTTATAACCTACATGGTTATATCCCAATATGCCCAAGTTACCTTGTGATTTTTTCGTTCATAATTGTACCAGTGATGATTTCGCTTAAAATCTCCAAAGTTTTCTTGTTAGTACGGGTTTGCTTAGTGAAAATCTGCACTTCGCTTCAAGCTCCAATTATTTCATAAAGTTAAAGGAGCTGTTATATCCGCGCGCCTCAGTCGGCCAACGGTAATGTTTGAACCCGGAAATATTTTAACACGAGAAATAATATTAGGATTTTTAAAAGTTAAAATACGGAAATGGTCGCTGGACTTGGTGAAAGATATAAAATGTAAACAGTTAATCCATAAATACATGAAAGAAATTAGGTTCCTAAGGTGACAATACGATGTCCTAAGTACATACGTTTTGTCTACATATCATTATATCGCACCCTTTGATGTATGAAGTTAAAGATAGTAAAAGTTATCGTACAACTGCGCAACTTCCCGAAGACAGAGTCAAGTACAGCAGGCGTGGCGTTTTATATATATTTGTAGCCATACGATGTCGAGATGACAAATAGTAAGAAGAGATCCATTCACATAGTGCAAAGTAAACTCACGATACATTAGCTGATCACACTCGATCTAACATCGAATTGTGTTAGTGCATGAACGACTAACAAATACTATTGTTATGGACTTGGGGGGAGGTGGGAGGGCGTAGTGGGCAGGGGGAGGGTTACATTTCAATTCCTGGATACATGGCTAAAGAAAATTATTTTGGTATTTTACTTCTGTCAGTCACATTCCAACAGTCATTGCGATATAGTACATCCGTTAAAGGACACTTCATTGAGTTGTTTTTACTTTATAGGACACTCTTCTCCTGTCTGTAGCAACAACATGAGTCATCAATAGATTGCATTTATTTAAATCTATGTGATACATATATCATATATTCACAAATATATATTTCATACAACATTCGTAATGACATACATAGGTATACGTATTACGTTGGATTGTATATTGTTATCATGGCACAGTCTTACCCTTTTCATTCTGAAGTCACCCGCACATACAGTGATAAACTATTTGATGATGGTGATGTTCAAATTATTTATATCAAAAGTGCTTCTCTGTGTATTTCTGTAGCAATGCATTATGAACTCCGGTTTGATACAGTACAGACACACTAACATAACACGATTCGATCTTGTTATTCAGGCGTAGGAACGCATTTGTGAGGTAGCTACGAGTATAACTCCCATATATGTATATATACATATATGATTTGATTCCTCACGTTCAGAGACACAGTGAACACAGATATTACTATTATCACCAAGCCCTTTAAGGGATAGGCAGACATAAACGAATATTTTTAACTTTACAGACTTGACTTATTTCGTCTAAATGATGGATTTATTTATTTTCTTTATACACGCCTAACGATTTTGTATTGTATCATATAAAAATTGCCAGCTCTCATTCATAAAAAATTTCACTCCGTCATTTACTTTGAGAGCTAGGGTATACTTATGTTTGCGTGTTTTCAAGTAATGACCAAGGCACTGTTATTCAGAAACCCACTTTTACTTGAAATGTAGGTACTTCATGGAGTGCCCTCTTTTCATAGCAATTATTTCTTATGGGCTTGCTTAAGTATAGCGTTACGTTTGCTGAAGTGCTCGCCGCGCGACTACCTGACGGATTCTACTGAAGGAAATTAAGGTATTTACATATTTTATTGAACTAGGTGATACGGCAGGAGATAACCGCGAAATTACATATTCTCACTTGTATACGCGGTTTTTTTTTTCCTTTTTACGTTAAAACTTTCAATTGTTGCAAATAATCAGAAAACGTAACATCACGCTTGTAATCCCCGAAGGGGTAGGCACAGGAGAGTAGTACACTCCTACGTTTCATCAGTTACGTTTACCTCCCATGGAATAGATGGTGAGCCTATTGCCACACACACAGAAAATACTCACTGTTAGAAATTCTAACTTAGAAAAATCAAAATTAGAATTAATTATATACTTTTATGCGTTACTAATTGAGCAATATTAATAATAAAAAAGATTATAATGCAACATCAAAACTTTCTTAATTCAAAAATGTATGTATGTAGGTATGTGTGTTAAAAGTAATAAAAACAAGCGATTGGCAGTTTTATGTACCCGTGAAGCAACTAACTCTCAGAGTGGCCTTAAATCTTCTAACAGGCTAGATCGCCACTGACCCATTAATCTGTAAATGTACATCGGAATAACACTAGACTAAATTCCTGACCCCTCAGGTGCACGGAGCGAGTCAGCCGGACTAATGGATTAAACTCAAACATTTGTAACATATAAAAATAAACATTTATACAACACAAACCGTACGATATCATTTGCAAATAGACCATTTACTTAAGTTAAACAAAAGCTCCCCATACGTATTCCGGATCCAATATACAAAGAAAACAAATCGCCGACCTAAACAAAGATGTATTTGGATACATAGTTTTATTAAGAATAACAGTCGGACAGGTTAGTGTATACAAATATTGAAATTCCTGCTGGAGAACCCTTTATGAATTTGAGGAAACAGATATCCAGATATTCTAAAGATATGTCGTACTCGTTATATGCAGAAATAATTTTTGTTCCTCGCCAGAAATAAAACATAAATTTTGAGTGAAGGGTAGGTAAAGATGGAAAAAGAAAGAGAAAACTAAAGAAAGTCCATTAATTTAGTCTTTATTATTACTAAACGAAAGAATATTTATAAATAATTAGGCTTAGGTATGTTAAAAAAACGAAATGTGTAAATAGGAGTACGTACCTACATACAATCACGAACGCCGCAACAAGTAGGTACAATAAGACCTCCGAATGTAATAAATCGCTGACCCCGGAAGTCATGTTGAAAACTCGAGTTCAGTCAGTCACGAAAAATACTCATAGTTACGTAAAAAGTTATTATTAATTTTATTACAAATAATTTCATAGGATCTACGCAGATAAACAATGTGTATACATTATACATATTGTATATATAGTGTACGTATTGTACACGACGTGCATACATACATATATTGTACATATCTTATAGGTACCTACATAGCGTCCACAAGTTACATAATAACAAGGGAAGAATACTTGGAACTAGGTGGCATATTTAAAAATAGAACATAACCTTCAAACCGCGATTTATTCCAAATCGTCTTGAATCCAAACCTTTGAAAGCAGTCACACAAATTGTCCTAGATCACGTTAGATAAAACAGAACTAAAGCGATTGTAAAGTTCAACTGCTTAGAGCGCATGCAGCTCGACTTCGTTAAACATTTGAGTTCGAGAGTTGAATTCACTGGGTAGTTAAGTACCATTGGAAAGGCAAACCGGTATCGGATACTCGAATTTTGTTAAATACTGAACGTAATAAAAGTTAATCAAAGCATTATTTTCGGGCTAAAGGTATCGTAATTTTAAAAGAAGCTATTATTATACATGAATAGCTTTCGTTGGAAAATACAAATGTTTTAAATGAATTAAAATGAACATTTTACTATATTGTACACAATATAATCATGATTTAGTAAACGATTCTCATGTATTACGTACCTATTTGTTCACCGTTGCATAGAAACATAATCTTAAGTGTTTCACCCTAAGTTCCTTGTTCGCGGCGCTTTAAGACAAATGGCTTAAAATATGGGCATTCAAACTTACGACTTTTAAGATATTAAGAACGACGTCGAAAACGAACCAACCACGAGACGCCGCCGAGAGATTTGTTCCTGTTTTCCGTGTAGCTTTTAGACTTTAAGCTTTAACTTTGACTTTGCGGTAAGGCTTTACAAGACATACAATGATAAGGTAGACTTTTATGTGTGGTTTTATGCAATACACATAAAACTTCTCTTTAAGCTGCGTTTCAAGTAAAAGTGCTTACATATTACTAAATACATTAATATTCCATGATCGAAACCTAAAGTTTTAAAATTGTGTAAATGATCGAAGCCTAAAGTTTTAAATTGTGATGGAAAAATGAAAGCAATAACCAATTTCTTTGGACGTTTAACACGACTAGTGAAAAGTAGGAGTACTTCATTTCTCTGCCTACCCCTTGGGAGAACTACAGGCGTGATATTATATTCGAAGCAGTCTTTTAGAGCAAACTGATAACAGATTATTGATGACACGAACCCGATCTCGATATTTCCAGAACGATCGAATCTCGAACGTTCTAATACCAGCATTTATAGCCATATCTGCTAATTCTCCTGCAATCTAAGCCAGAATAGGTTCTCGTCTAAATCGCTTCCCTCGAACCATTGGCTGTGTTCCAACTAGGCACTAAATGCTCACATAGCAGCTTCATTTGCTACAAGAACTGAACGTAAATGGCAATGTCGGAACTTGGTTTATATATCCTAAGATCATTTGTTAAATAATATTCTTCTCCTTAATATAATTTCCACATCGTTGCTTCGACCAAATTGATACATGTTTCTCATTTCATTAACCAACTGTCTCTAGTTGCCTTCCTTAATTTACTCGTTGTCAGAAGGCGTAACAAGTGCAAATCTTGCGTTTCTCAACTTGTAGTTTTAATAACATATCTGAGTTCAGTCAAAATTGCTACCCACGTGAATATTTGTGCATTTAATATAACGTCTTTTAAATGTTTACTTTACCGATGCCAGTGAATATGAGATATGAGTCCGTTCTAGCAAAGTGAGTTTCTGTGGGCTACTAACATACGTATACCTACAGTTTACAAGCCGGCCTACTGGAAGCACACTTTCCGTTCCACTGCGCCCTCTCGCCTCGCGCGACTTGAAGCCTATTTTCCACTGAGCAAATTTGTATTCTTTATTCCTACACATGTTTTCGGATAAAGAAAAAAATATGGTATACCGACAATATCTTCAAAATGGTGTGCACTTTTGTGTAATAACAAGAAAATATTATTACAATTGACGGACTCTAATGTCTAATGACGTAATATATTATATCACGCAACTCTTAAGCATTACCCGAAATATATATATTACGTAATAAGACGTTAAATACACGTATATTACGGTAATAATGTACCGTGGCAGTAGTTGTACGCTTGTTAGTGTAATATATTTTATAAATTGTTTGCATAATATTATGTCCTATATGGGTGCTTGGACGATGTAAACTGAATGAAGGTATATATCATCGTGCTTTGTGTTTACAGATATATAAAAATAGGCTTAGTGTAAATGCGTCGTATAGAAACAAATGTGGTAATATTTCTAACATGTCAATGCTTAGATTTTAGTATGCTCTTCCAGAGACTTTAAAATCCGCTTTTTTCTTTTATTATTCAAGTCATCATATTGGTATCGTATAAGTAATCGTATTGGTAACAAGTATGGCACTTTTTAATAATTGAAATGTTATCCGGCAATCTGCAAAATTTAACCTTAAACCGTAGCAACATGGCTTGACCCGAGTCTGTCTTATTATACATATAACTGTCACATAGCTTATGGATATAAATTTCGCGTAATTGTTACTTTGTGACCCTGTCAACATCAAAAATACTTAGTTTTTTTTTATTACTGCAATTCACTCCAAATGCAGATTGCCTGCTTTAATTTTTACTGAAGTGTACTTGCGATTATATAATGACGATCATCATTCCTATGAATTTCATGTAACATTATATGCATGAGAAAAATACGTTCGTTGGTGGATCTTAAAAACAAAAACGCTCAAGATCATAAAATGGGGATTAATTAAAAACAAAACAAAAATATTAATTAAGGGTTTCATGTTTCTGCTTTCTTTTCATTCCCTCCGTTATTTCATTTTCGTACGCACCCGCGTTGAATTTAAAAATGGAATTAGTGTGGATTCTCCATTTGAAAATCGTGTTTCGAATTATCAAGAAACAATTTGTGGATTTAATGAAATCTTTTTGATTATAATTAGAATTCTTATTCAGTTTTATTAATCTCTTGTAATCTTAATAGGCGGACGCTCAGCTTAGCCGCACTCTCGGCTGATAGAAAGCGAAGATTTTATCAGTTTGAGTGCAAAGTTCCCGTAGTAATAATAATGCAGCGTAAGCTTCAGTGATAACGACGCTTTCGTAATGTGATAAGGAACGCTACGAATTCCGCTTGTGGCGGCCATTTGTTGCGCCACACGGAGTTTTTGGTTAATTTGATTTTGAGTTCTTTACATCGAAGGACCAGGGTTAATAAACACAACGCTTTACTCGAAGAATTAATGTAATTCACTACCTTAAATACAATTATAATGTAGACTTAAACTGAAAGTGATGCGTAATTTGGATATAATGCAAAGGGTTGCGAGTCTAGTTGCGCAAGTTAAGAAGGGGCGAATAGAAGTTGTGAATAGACAAAATAAATGCGAAAATTAACGGTCGCTAGTGACCAACGTCCAGTGGTCACCGACTGGTTGCTCGACGATATCACGTTTGTAGGCGAATTAGCATCCGATACGATAATGAGCTGCATTGGCTGGTCGACGTTAACCACTGAGTGTCCCACGCTTCGATGAACATTGCTCGCCTCGGTTTGATGTACATTGCGGCTCCGACACCGGTGTTGATTCAATTATTAGTGATTCTGACTAATTAATTATTAGTGACTGACCTTGTCGAAGGTTGTGTGTTTCAATTTGAAATTAATATCTGTGTGATGAATATAAGTATTTATCATTTAACGTTAGTGCTGCAATGTACCTGAAATTGCTGTGATATATATAATTTTACATGCGTTACACTCCAAGTCTAAAAATAGGTATTAGCCAGACAAGCGATGAAATTTACAAACCCTCTTACTTTTGGCTGCGTCATCGAGCCAGCCTTCAGAAAGGGCTCTCAAACAATATTTATTGGGTTCTGAAAATAAATTTCGTAAGTATTCGGCCGTGTTACGTTTACGTATATTTTTCGAAAACCTTCAAAATTTACATGCCTTTCGTTCCTAGGGTGGTTAATTGGCAGATTACCTCACAATTAGACCCAACTTAAAGTACGGCTTACCTATTGGGCGGACTCGTCAACTCAAGCGTTTTTAGGAATCTCTCACTAAAAAGGTCAATTGATTCTCTCATCTCATAACTGAGTTGTCATCTTGTATTGTAACTATCATTTTCATATATTAGGTATGACAGACAGGCTAGCGTTACACCGCGATGATATGATAAAAGGACAGATGCGTTTTAAAATGGACCACGTCCAACTACTAATAGAAATGAATTGTAGATTACCAGATATTAAATAGTATTTGGTAGCCAACATCTGATTCATGTCGAAAATGATTCTCAATTGCAAAATAGGTATATGATAACAAACTTGATGTACTAAAACCTAAAAATTCTTTGATAGGTGATTGTAAGCAGATATATTAATTGAACATAAAAAAATTGCGACCCTTTTATCATTCCTCTGTAGGAATATGGGTCTCCTATCAAAATGAGGGGTTTAGGCCATAGTCTACCACGCTGACTAAGTGCGGGTTAGCAAACTACACACACCTTAGAATATGCAAGTTTCCTCACGATGCTTTCCTTCAATGTTAGCAAGTGATATTTAAACTTCAAACGCACTTTTGTAAAGATGCATATTTTGAACCCTCGAATTGAGAGGCTGAACACAACCACTAATATATCACTTGTAATAATATAATAACTCCTATTAAGTACCTACATATATCTACATATATTCAAATATTTAATAGAATTGTCTATTACCTTATATGAGCAAATTGAAAACTCATGACGGTGTAAGGATTAGTACAATATATTGGGCGCAATATAATAACTGTCCTACGTAATCCATTATAAGAAAAGTAATGTAGAAACGATATCAGCTTTTACTTGTTTACTGCGATCACAATTATGATTATTTCTTGTACTATTGTTTCTTTGTTTAGGGACATAACCTACACAACAATTGTTAGTAATGTGGATTATCTCTAAATAATCGACGAAATCAATTAGCAAACTGACTTATCCAATGAATAACATAGGTAGTTCAATCAATTAGTGAATGATATTCAACGAAGAGATAATCCGTACAGTACGGACTACTTTCGATAATAATAATTTGTACATGATACAGATCACAAAACAACAGTTATCGAATTTATTATCTGTTTCTTTTCTTATCAGACTAAAACTTATCGTTTTAATTTTGAGAGCAGAACCGTTTTCAAAAGTGGAACGAGTAAGAAACGGTTGATAATTATGAAGAAATAGGGTGATAATTTTTTATACGTGCTTGTTATCTGGCATACCTATTCGTAATGTTACAATTAAATAACATTATAAATAAATATCAAATACAATATAAATAAACACACATTATTATAAGATGTTGTATAAGCGATGTCTGAAGACTTCGTTGTGAGACTTTTCATGATTTTTCCATTTACCTAAGGCCAGCGAACACGCGAATCTCTTGAAAAAGAAACAAACCACCTGATGAAGAATTATGCCCTGTATATGGACAGTTATATATCAGCTAATTCCTATCTCTGTCACACACCCCAATCTGCAACTCTTCTCTCTTTAATAACACGAACTCTAACTGGAACATCAATGTATGTCACGTTGTCTGCGATAAAAGTTACGTTAGTTATAACTTGAGATTGATGACGACCCATTTCTCAAGAATTCCACTTAATGCAAAATAATAAACAAGAATTTGCAACTAACTGGTATCCATCAGCCGGCATCTCATTTTCCGTAGCATGGCTAATTTAATTAAAATCTTATTACCATGGCTTACGACATTAATTGGTGTGCGCTAAGCCGTCTAGAGAATTGATAGTTTAATACTAAGCTCTGGTATTACGGTCGGAAGTTTCACAATACGGATCTACGGAATTATTTAAAATATATTTAATTGGACGGAAATACGCAACACGGACCTAAACATAGGCAACAACAGCCAATGATATGTCCCAATAATGATACAATCAGAACAGTGATAGTATTATGACATTGATAACATAATGACCTATTTAAATATTTGCGCACATCACTTCACAAAAGTGTGTGCGTTTTAAGAATTAATCATACTTGTTATAACGGTAAAGAAGACATGGTGAGGAAGCCTACAGATGTTAGTAAGTAAAGTTCTGTTTTCACACCACATTCCTCAACGTTCGCTAAAATGTATGTAGTTAGTTAACAGGGAATAACTTGCACTAATATTATCAAACTGATCATATTTATCTAACTGGTGAAACGTCGGAGTTAACTGCACGTTATACTATATTTAGCCTTCCGGGGATTATAGGTGGTCTTAGGTTTTGTTGCGTAATTATTATAATATAAAATTGTCCTAAACTTAATTTTTTGCCTCCACAACTTAAAATCTGTATTTGTAACGTTAATACCAAACCACGTAATATGTTAGCAGTTTCGCTAAAATCAATAAGCCGCCTATATATTATAAAATATTTATGGGGGTTATAACTTCGTGTAGTATATTGTTTTGGGACATGTCCATAAATTTGCTATATTGAGTTTATGGTGACAATAATACTGTTATGGCAGTATCATATTTTAATCATTCACTGTACATCTGAGTACCGGTCCGGCTATTTGAATTTCGCATCTCAGATTTCTACTATTCTCTGGGAGTATTATTTACCTTGACTACTGCTTGGCCAATTAAATATACCAAGTATTTTGCTATTAAATATTGTATATCTATACTCGATTAAGCTATATACAGCTAACTCACATGTTTTTTCGGATAGTCTAATTTGGGACGTATCCGAGATCAACCCTCATGAAGTCACGTCGATTGTAAGGAAGTACTAGATTAAGCAAGAAAGTGTAATAACACATTGCTCAGTAGTAAGTACAAGATATTTTTCAAATAAAACACAAATGGTTACTATAACAATTTTTTATTATAACAATTTGTTACAATAACAATTTGTTACTTTAATAATTTGTTACTATAACAATTTGTGCTTCCCTCTTAATGGTGTGTTTGCCGATCCTCGTGCATACCAAAAACGACCATTTCAACCCTGAGGATTCGTAACGCACCTGTGACTAACTTATAACAGAAAACATACAAATTTTTACAGCACAAAAACGTAACATCACGCCTGTAATCCCCAAAGGGGTAGGCAGAGGAGTGTTGAACACTCTCTTGTTTCACTACTTAAGTTTAAGTCCCATGGAATAGGTGGTGAGCCTATTGCCATACATCGGGCACAACTCCAGACTCCGAGTCGCTACTAGAAATTCTAAATTAGAAAAATCTGATAGTAACCGAACCGGGATTTGAACCCAGGACCTCCCGATCGGCAGTCGCGCTCCCAACCACTCGACCAACGGGGCAGTCAATATATACAGTCATGTTCATACAGTCTATTCATTACAGTCCTGTTAAATTTGGTATCAGATGTATAGAGGTAACGGAGGACACGAATGCTGCCAGTACGGTTGCTATTCTCTTCGCTTAAAAAATTTAAGCAAATATATATGTATATATCGTCGCACTCAGAACCGTAGTTTTCGTCGAACATTAATGACCATAGACAGCAACGAGTTCTTTACTTACCAAAATAAAATAGGACATGTTTCATTAGATTCCAATTGAAACAAATGAAATGCGATTACAGGGAGAATGTAGTATTGGTAAACAACCCGATCTTGTATCAGTGTTCACTATTCGAGGAGTCGTAAAGAATTTTATTACATCACCACTTTATGGCGCGTCCTGTCTCTCTAATGGTGACTTGACCCTAACCAAGCTGCGAGTTTACGTACATATGCTTAAATACGTAGACGTGCACCAATTAATCTGAGCTACAACGATAAATAATATGCTCGGTGTGTTGCAATACGCTCATCCCCTATTCCATGGTGGTTCGCATAACTGGTGAATCGCGGGAGTGCACTACACTCTGTCTATCTCTTCGGGTAAATAGAGGGGTAATGTTTTGTTTTTTGTTGATTTGAGTTAAATAAAAATAACATAAATTACGTTGATACTACTATGATTATTAGGTATTTTTAAGGCCTGCCAGGAAGGTTGGGCATAGCGGGCTTCCAATCCACTTCAAATGCTTAATTTTTAATCGATGTAACTCCACAAAGGCTTTTACGTTATATGAGTAACGCTCTTCCAATACCTCCCATTAATAATTGGTTAAATCATTAACAACACAAATACTAATCTAACCCAACTAATTCGATATAATTTTGAAAATTAGCAACGTAATTATGGACCTTAATTCACTACACCGCGGGACATAAACAATTATCGTCAACCTGATTTAATATTAGGTAATGTTAACATAACCGAACGTTGGGACACGCAAATTAATTAAACGCTGCATTAATATTGTTGTCCCCGCCAATATCCGACAAGGAAGCTAAATTAATAACATAATCATGTTATGGCATTTGGATTAAATTCACACTTTCCACAATCTGTCATGAATTTATTAAACTGTTCCAATAAAAAGCAGATTTTTTTCTTAGAATGAGCGCAGTTATGTCATTTCTTAAAACGCTACGTTGCTCAAATTCATTTCGGTATAATATAATTTACAACTCCTTAGTTCTCTAAGGAGTTACTCTTTAGTACTCCTTAGTATTCTAAGTTCAGCATAATAGAATATTATGCTGAACTTAGAACTTACAACTTTCAGATGTGACATTTGCTTACACCGTTATATTTACTGAAAATCTTAAAAATATACAACACAAAGCTGTGTGCTAACTATAACAGTTATAATTAATATGTATGTAGGTCTCCTGACTCTCGGTCTCTCGGTGGCCCTCGATCTCTCGGTTCCAAAAAGATAATTTTATTCATCATTCATATATATATCTGGTTGCAAAACAAATGCAGAATAACAGTATGATAATAGTAATCAAAATAAATATTATTAAAGGTACAGTACCTAAATAAAATTATTTTAAACACGAGAAATTCATTTAGCATAGAATTATTCTAGAAACGTGATGTGAAACGGGATACCTGCCTTAGTTAGACTTTAAAGTGTACATCGTTTAGCTCTGAAAAATGTGTTTTACCCACGCGCATCGGATCAAAGGTTCTGTGTACAACAAAACAAAAACCTATTGAAGCGCCATAACCATGTTATGTGCTTTTATTAATATTAATTAGGTTTATGGTTTAACGTCTAACCTCCAACTTCGTTATTTTAACTTTTAATAACATTTGAAATCTCTTATCATTCCAGCTACGAAATTTAAACTAATTACATAATATTTAGGACATAAATCGTAATCTCATATTTTAACCAAAAGATATATAAATCATTACCAATTCTAAATATATTTATAAGCATTCGTTAAAACAAATATATTAAAAAGTGAAAAGCTGTGCATAACGAGACTCGTTGACATTATTATATTAAACCAGACCTTAATTTGACATCAAACACATATGACGTCTAAAAAAATTTAGTTTTCGAGTGTACTTTGCGAAAAACCTTTGCGCTACGCTTCTAAAAGTTAGAAAAATTTGAAACGCAACCGCGAGCCTCTAAAAGTTACAAAACTATGGAAAGGTTACAGAAGCAAACAGAATAATTTATTACGAGTAAATAACATTTTATAGCAAGAAAACATGTATTGCAGTCATATTTAATAAAATTTTATAACTACATGTTGCATAATATACGAGTACATGTAAAAAGCTTGTTGTGTAGACCGCGGATTTGTATCCATAATTATTATTGTATCTCTATGTATTATGTAACTATACCTTAAGCACCAAAACTAACAGCCTGAGTGCTATAGAATTAAAATTTTGTATTGAAAGTTAGTCAGAACTTCCAAAATCTAAAGTATAAATATTTTTCGCAAAATGCAAAAGGGCAACAGTAATTTTACATGAGAAAAGGTCCGGCTGCTAAAAAGCTTTAAAAATAAACCATAAGCCTTCAACGGGCTCGTTATTCACATTTCCTTGTCGCAAATCAGCGCACCTAACGAGATTTAATAAATAGATTAACGAGTTATACTTTTTCTCGGCCGGGCGTGTACACGGTTTGCATTAAAACATAATTATATTACAGGAAGTCTTTACGACGATTACCTACATGTATTTTTATGAAAGTTAATGTCGGTATGCGGGAATGGACCTTGCATATTCACAAGTTTTTAATATGTTTTCGAGAATATTCCTTAGTTTTCTTATCGCTTGCTTACATTTGTATAAATAATAAAGAGACCATCGATTCGTATTTAAGAACAATAATTTTTTTAAATACTAGAAAGTAGAATGTGACTTGGGAAATTGATTGTAGTACGCTCTTCAGTTATACCCAATGACAATCTGCGAAAAACTGCAGTTAAAAAATTTAATTTGGCAAGCCGAAGCTAGGGACTTAAGGCTTTGAATATGGGACACGTCATGTGAAGCAAAATACTAAGATAGGAAATTTATTATATTAGACAAAGTTATAGCGACCTATGGCGCCAAGAATTACCTTAACAGAACTATACTTATAATGAACTAATCAAACCACAGTTAGAAGCGAAACTGTTCCGTGTGTGCACATGATCTCGCTCATAAACCATCTAACTATTAATGGCTTGCTACGGCTAACGTGGTATTAATCTTGGCACTTAAACGCGAAATTACCCCACTGTGCAAGAAGTTTATTACTTTACGAGATATAAAAATACTGCTGGCGGTTATCCGATTGCCCTGCAGCCATCATTCTATTATTACACCAGGAACTTACTGAACTATTTGACTATTCGACATAAATGTATTTAATTACTTCACGCGAGCTTTTCACATTATGACGCACGACTATCGTTGGGGCGGAGGAATTCTGGAATGGATAGACAATCAGGCTGAGCTACATACTATGGGGAGCTATCTGACCTGTGAAACCGATGAAACTTCGAAGCCAGGTAGCCGGAGTGTCGTAGTACATTCAAAGTAACCTCTAATAGTGGAACTGAATAATTATGATGTTGATTCATGTAAGTATATTATCTTATTATATAGAAATACGAGTAGAAGGCAGTACGTGTCTAAGG
>DWME01005603.1:0-14667 GCA_018244795.1 Parelbella ahira ahira | reverse complement strand
AATATTTTTTTTTTTTTTTTTATAAATTCTAAGGTGTGCAGGTTTCCTCACGATGTTTTCCTTCACCGTTAGCAAGTAATATTTAAAGTTAAAACGCACTTTTATAAAGAGGTGCGCGCCATGGATTTGAACCCAGAACCCCCCGGAATGAGACGCTGAATTCTTAACCACTAGGCTACCACTGCTATAACCTGCTAACCAGCTATAAACACATGATATTACACCCATTTAGTGAAAGGAAAAATATATAATTAAATTTTGTAACAAAAATTATAAGATATAATGTATTTTCCTAAGTGTTGTGTTAAATCGAAAAATAATGTTCCGGGATACGTAACTTTGAGCCTTAAACGTGAAATGGGTAACCATGTCGATCGAGGACAGATCCTTGAAGAGGGTCGCGGGAGTTACCGCCCACCCCGCTTACCGCCGAGGTGACGTAGATTTTTCATGTCACTTTAATGTCCTGAGTTCAAATACCGTCCTAATGTAGGACATTTTTTTATTGCTACAGAAAAAGTTCTAGATTTTCCCTACCGTATAGATTTGACAAATTCTGGTCAGATCATCAGCTCATAATATTATCATAAATGCTAGAAGTTCCTTTTTGTGAATGAAGTAAATGTGTTATTACTAATATTTATAGAACTCCAAAAAGAAACTAGAAAACCAAATAGAAATAATTATTCATTTATTTAAGTATGCTTACAATATATTATGAAAGATGTACTCTACATAGGACGCGTACACGTGCGAAAGAAATTAAATAACTGGAATTAAAAAATGAAAAGGTACTCTCTGAAAATACGAAATGAAACATGAAACATGCTAACTGTTGCGTTTGAAAGATTTTCGACTTTATTTCTATACCATTAGAGTTTAGGATCGCCTGAGCTTCTCCCAAGTGGCTGTAGAACGTTAACTTGTTGCTGTTATCCGCTTATGTGTCGCTAAATTGTATTAACTCTCGTTTACATACGAAATTCCCTCGGCTTCTAAGTACCTTCGTACAAGATTGCTTCATTATTTAGTTTTAATTTGTCTCTTGTAAGTCATTGCTTCATTATTAAGTTTTAATTTGTCTCTCGTATGTCATTGCTTTATCCTTTAGTTTTAATATGTTTCTTCTGTCATCGCCTCATAATTTAGTATTTGCTTGTGTGTCGTTTGCCATTGCTTCGTCATTTAGTTTTAACTAATCTCATGGAAATCATTGCTTCGTTATAACATTTTCATTTGTCTGCAATTAGTCATTTCTACATTATTCAGTTTCACTTTGTCTGACATATGTCGTTGCTTCATCATTTACTTTTAATTTTACTGTCCATGGCTATTGGTATCATGTTAGCGATGTGTTATATTTGAATTTATTCTTTCATAAAAAGGACTGTTTGATATACAGCTTCTTTGACCAAATTAAAGAGATACCTTCATCTTTTGCCGTTTGTAGCATAATCAATATATCGTTCCGCTAAAAAACAATATTGACTATGTACATACAACTTATTATATTAGTATGCAGAGCTGTAATTGTAAGTTGAGCTTATAACTACAGATAACCCGCTCTAAGAACTAACTCATTAATTATATACTTTATGCGCAGAGGAAAATGTATCGAAATGATCGAGGGTAAAAATATTCTTTATTTATAAAATTTCTTTGTAAACAATGTTATTTGTTTTGCTTTAGCTCAATATATAAATTATTTGAGTTATTATAGCCAGATCAAGCGACGTATAGTTGACCGTATCACAGAACACATACTAAATACTAGTAAAAATCTTGTTTTCTATTACTTAAATGACTTTATATTCAATTAAAATATCAAATATTTTGATTTTTTTCTTTACATATGGGTCATGTGTACCAAAAATAAAACTTAGACTACTTAATTAAAACGTATTTGAAAGGTTTTTATGCATACACAATGGCAGATCTCTATAATTTTATTTATGTAGGTATATATGTACATACAATGTCATACATACATTAGTTGGTCAATTAGTGATATGGACTATGTGGATTATAAGATTGAAGGCTCAACCACGATACAAAAGGCAAGTATTTAAAGATGGTTTTCGCAATATTAAAAACAAAACAAACTTTACCAATGGTGTCAGAACAACATCAAACATAACAACGTGCCACCTACAACAAGTTGAGAGAAGGAAAAAAAAATTCAATTTTCGCCTGTTTGACATAACGAAAGAGGCTTGAAGTGGCAGCCTTTGTGCGGACGAAAAACTAAAAGGTCTCACGCTGAGGTCAGGGGGAGTTTGCTCTTTCAACGAAACAAGTACCGTTCCAAACGAAATGACGTGTATTAATTATTACGTTTTGTTATGAACATTATTTTCTTTCATCGTAATGAATTTTTGACTGCAGTTCATGACGCTTTTCTACCAATCAAAGAACAATTAAATAGATATGTGCTCTTCAGTGTCATAATTAGTAATAAAACAGATAAGAAATTCAACACAAATGTACACACCTATGTAGTTTAATTATTTAAAAGGAACGTTTATTATGAATTTAATAACAAATTATCAAGCATTTTTTCAAATAGTTCAGTTTTTCAATTTAATACGACTATTATAGAAACGTATATTTAAACGAAAAAATAATTGGCCCGTGCAAAATTGTAGGTACAAGTTTTATTCAAAACATTAAAAATTAAAAGAAAAAAAACATCTCCGCCCATCGCCAAAACTCACGCGCGACCGTTCGAAAATTGAATCTAAACTGTCAACGTTTATGTTTTTTGTGTTCATAATCTGAAATTTATTCAACAAATTACACGACGAGTGCTGTAATTGGGGTGTGAACGCAGCTTGAATAATTCATATTGAATAATAAAGTGAGTCCAAGCTGCGGTCATTGTACTTTTCGTTCGGACTTTTGGAACTTTGCCAACGCCTACATGACTTATGGATTTCGACTAACACATACTGACTTCACTTGACTCGACATGAGTGATTGATGTATTGTATAGAAATTTCTAGTTCTCGCAAAAAAAGGGAATTAAAACCTATACTCTAATAAAGTACTATTGTAGCAGAATTTATGGTGGAACGCCTTAATAAAACTAAATTTGAAAATAAATTAACTAATCAAAGTTAATTAAACTACGCTTGTGACAGCGAATACTGTAAGAATATTGCACCTGACACGTGTCAAAGGTGTTACAAATGTAAGCCTAAAAGCTCTATTTCACGGTTGTAAGCTTTAACACATTTTATTATTTATTCAGCGCTGAAATATTTTTAAAATATTCTCGAATTTTCTCAATATCTGATAATTTGTTATTGTTGGTAATTGTAGTTGACAATTGCAAATTTTGTCTCTTACCACAGAAAGAAAGGAATTTAATATAACTGCCATATTAAGGGAAAAAACACATGTGATATATTGCGCGAATTTTATATACATAGAAAAAAAAGTCACTTTGCGTCACAAACTTAGTGCTGACTACTGGCGTTGGAGAAGTAAAATTTATGACATGGTTTACTTTATGATTTTAGCGCCTACTAACAGAGAACTTTCACAGTTTCATAGAAAGTAAGTATAAATGTAAATTTCAACAATTCCTTTTAAAATTCGTATTTTTTTTAAAGTAAAAGAGCTTTAAGACTGAGACTTTTTTAAAAGTAGACTGTTTGCCAACATACAGCCAGTTTCACATAACCTAGAAAATATGTTAAAAAAACAAGGCAGTGATCACCGTTCTTTAGCGGGTCGACATAAGCGCAGAGATAACAGTAGTATTACTAAAACCAAGCCAGATTAAACCATTTTATAGCCATCAGACATTTTACCTAATCTTACCTAATCACTTAGAGTTCCTCAAAGGTCAATATTTCCTGCAAGGGTCATAGAATAATGAAAGCCGACAGTATTTTTGGGGCAAATCACCAGTCAACAATGGATTGAGTTCTTTATAGACCTGACGTATCCGTGTTACTGAGAATTATCAATTCAGGATAATGTACACGCGAATTACACATTTTGGGGAGGCTTTTGTGTAATCGGGCTTAGTGTTCGTGGAAGACTAACAACGATGTTTTGCTAATAAAGCCGCTTCGCGATTATTGGAATACTTCAAGCAAATAAGGATAGAACCGAACTTATATATTAACAATAATAAATCGAGTATTGACCTGTTAATTCCAATGTAGGTAGAAAACAAAATTTATACCCGTTATGTATTTCCTTGAATTTGTTATACGGTTGATGCATAATTGTTATATTTTTTATTTGTATTTCCAAGTGTATATTTCAAAAGTTTTACAATTCGCTATATTTTAATATGTACGCGAAATATAAGAAAATTAAAATTTGTTTTATTTTGAAATGTCATCAGATAAATGTAGGAAAAGCGCAAAATGAACTGTCAGCCAAAGTCTGGAACGCGTTCGCGACTCCTTTGGGGCGACACATGTGACACCTTACTAGCCTATTGGCCAATTCTCTAAGTTGCACTAAAAATAAGAAAAAAAAGTTCCACTAGAAATTTCTACTAGAAAATCTCGGATATTACCGATTTGAACCCAGGACTCCTCAATCATCAATCGCACTTGCAACTCGACCGAAAGCAGCGACAATTATTATTGCAACATTTTGTATTTTGATCGCTCAGCTCTTCACATCCAACCGCTGCCAACCACTACGTATATCGTTACTACTCCTACCTGGAGGGCGTCCTACGCTACGTTTCACTGATATTAGGAATCTGATTTCTGCAGTCTTGTCACTAATTTAACACCAGTCATCTAACAACTTGTACTAACTAGACTAACTGGCTCTCACTCTACCTATTCTCTGCCTATACTGCTCTACAAGCCTATCCGATGTCAGTTGAGCTTTCATATATCTTTCGGTTTCTATCTTTCCCGATTCATATTATCTGGAGTTATTCAACTTAGTTATCCAAGTTTGTCCTTTCGAAGGAGCCGTGCTACTACTAGGCTCCATCTCGTTTTCCATTAATTGAATTTGTACTCAAACACGAACCTATTGCTAAGTAAAAAAAACTTACGTTTAACACGTCGCTGCCATAAAATATAATCATTAGTTTACTTAGACACTTGCACGCGCCCGTCCGTCTCTATCTAGATATCAAAATTACCTACAAACAGGAAGCATTGAAAGATATTTACCGTGCATTTTAAAATTAGGACGGGCTACGTTTTATTGGGGCTTTTTATAGGAAAATTTATCGTTGAAAAGCGCGCACACTAATGAAAATACATTCATAAAGCCGTAGGAAAAAGTTTGTCAATAAAATGGTCAGTGTGTGTGTCTTTAAAAAATAATAGTAAATAGGACTTCATACGTTCTGACAAAGTTATGACAGCTATATATTTGAATAAATGTACGTATTCATGATGTACGTATGTACGTATGTACCTATATACCGGCTCAGCTCACGTACGTTTTTTAGGATAGCCTGACTAGTTTCGAACCTGTACTAGGTCCTTTTTCATGAAGCCCGCCGATTGTAGCGAGGGAGTAACAGAGATTTTACTCATAACAACATCTGATCTAATCTTAGTGTCATGTTTTATAAAACCAATAATAAATTTGTTTACGTTAAACTTTATAGTCATTAGGTCTGCAATGGGAGCGCTTTTGACCAATACCTCGACTTGCTTTGAGCGAGTAAACGAGTCTTATCAGTGCTACTGGCACATCGCTCAATAAAACAGCTTTTACCAAACAGATTAACCACTTACAACTTTAGCCGGACATTATACAAGCTATTCCAAGCCTCCAAGTGGGAAAGAAATACCTAATATCATCCAAATTCTTACTTCAAAGTTTAAATGTCTGAGATAAAGGTAAGCGTACTGAAGCGTTAGAAGTGTTGCCAACACTGAAAAATTTTAGTTCCGATTCAGGATTTTTTAGCCAAGCTATTACTTTGCTATTATTTATTTACGATCCAATTGGACGTGTAATGTCACTGTCAAAAAAACAGACCTTTGTCACCTAGGTCTGTCAAATTGCTATTCAACTAGGAAAACAAATCTAGGGTACTTTTCTGTTACCAATTCGTCTTTCATAACCTAGTAATAATTAATTGCAAAGTGACTTAACGAAATAAAGTGTATTATCTCTATCTCACTGAGCAAAGATATATGTATCTATATCTGTTTTGCAGAAAGAAATCTGAATGAGTATCAGATCTAAGTGTAATTTTATTGTGAGAAGATTCCAAATTCAACAATAGTGGTTTACTTTTATTAAAATGAGTTTATGAGCAGCAGTTTACGCATCGTAAAAATTTTCTTTAAAAAACGTTCTTTAAATTATATCAAGCCAAATCCAAATAATAACATGACTATGTCTGAGTATTTCGACCTCATACAGCAGATTGTCGTCACGGTGAGTGCTAGTGACAAACACGGCCAAATTCTACATACTCTGAGGGATTTCTACAAAGATGACATAGACTCCCCTAGAAGGTTTGAAACAATCACTAAAATTAGTCACCTGCTGAATATTCTGGAAGTCAGAGACGTTTTATCTGAGACCGATGTAGGTCCACTTAGAGAAATAGTACGCAGGTTGCCAAAAAACAAAGATCTGTTACAGAAACTCAATGAATATGAAGCAGCTTTTATCAGAGGAGAAAATATTGGTCATCATGGTAATTTTATTATTATTCTATTTAATCTAATTAATACAAGGGACAATCATTAGTTACATAATATAAACATTCAGTGGTATCAAGTATGTAATTATTTTGTGAAATTGTCAATGTATATATGTAAGTAATGATAAAATCTGTAGTTGTTGATGTGTAAGGATAGATAAATTTGGCACTTTTTGCACTCTGCCTACCTCATAAAAGTTTTGATGATATACTAATAACGATAATAAATCAAAACAGGATGATGGAATCCTTTGATGGAAAGGAATAGATATTAGAATACAATTCCGGACAATTGTTGTACATTTTCATGTTTTATGCTTGTATTGTCATAATACTATATTTTGTTACAGTATCTGAAGTGACACAAAACTCGTCAAACAAGCAATCAGTAGAAAGCCCATTTAGCGTACATCCATTGGCCAACATAAGTGTAAAAAAGCAACAGAGAATCAATAATACTGTTATAGAAGAGATTGGAAGCTACTGGCGTGACTTAGCCAGGAACTTAGAAATCAGAGAAGTCACAATAGATAACATTGAAGATAGTAACAAAACATTGGCTGAGAAAGCGGCAAAACTAATGGGAGAATACAAATCAATAGCTGATCCTGATAGATGGTTTTTTGTCCTCTGCAATGCCTTAGAACGAACTCGGAGAAAAGATTTGAGCCAATCAATACAAAACATTATGGCAATGAATATATAAAATATTGAATATTAAATCTACATACTTAAATTACTCTTACATATATGTATATATATATATCAAACTACCTATGTGTTCAGAGAAGCACAGTAATTACATATACATTAAAGATTTAGTGGTTGCACACAGATTGAATAACCTTTGTACCTATAAAGTCATTTCATCATTATTACATCAGCCTTTACCATTCCACTGCCACTGTCTTTTCCAAGATGTGTCATAACACCCAACCTCCATAGATCACATTCAGCCGCAATCACCTGCATTTTTAAAGTCGACAGTCATTATAAGTGAATTATACTTAACATTGGTTGGTTTACATATAATATTGGCAGTGATTGTACAATATTTATAAGGTAAACTCGAAAATTAATGAAGCACTTAATGCATACAATACCTGTCTTGTTTAATGTGTTAAAACTACGATGACATTACTAATTTGTATAGTTAAAAATTGTGTTTCTTAATGCACAGGAATAAGTTCAGATTTAATTTGTTCTAATTGTAAAATAATAACCAAACTTTAAAATTAAGGTCAATATATCATGTCTGTCTGGGGTTAGTATGATATTAATGACTGCAATATTCCTTTGTAATTGATTATAAATGGTGCTCATGGGGGGAGGTCTATGTCCAGCTGTGGTCCGAGATGATGAATCGATTGTAGATAGTATTTCAAGTTTTAATTTTGTAGGTTTCTTATAATTTTTTAGATGTATTTACTAATATATTGTTTAAAGACCAACTATGTATATCATACATTTATGAACAATTGCTTACCATCTTACATTGTTTATTTTGTTTTGTTACTAACATTTCTAGATTTATGATTGCTACTAATAATCTACAGTTACTATGTATGTATTGCTTAAATTTTAATATCTAAAGAAAAATTTTCGTAACGTTAACAGAATGTGACATTTGGCATCACTAAGGTTTGTTTATAGAAGACCAAAGAGCTGACTTTTTATAGTATTTATTTAGGTGAAAATTTATATTAGAAAGATAATCAGTAAAGTATTCAATATTTACATTCATACTGTCCAAGTTTTTCATATTATGCTAGTATGTAATAATTATGTATTTAGAGATGGATAATCTTTGGCATAATAATGTTACATAAAATTAAATATTGCCTTCAATTTCGAACATTTGTCTAATAAGCATTATTAATAACAGATTGGCTCGGATTGTTCGTATATAAGTGATTGTTCATGTCAAATCATGATTTTTTTTGTGGTCAAGTACATATCAAAACCACAATTTACGTTTTCAATTTAATTATCTATTTAAAACAAAAAGCAATTTTAATATAATATTTTTTTACCGTGTAATATTTAGATATAACACTATTCTTTTATTTGAAATATATTTATCAAATTATTATTCGCATTTTTATTTGCTATTTTCCCTCTGATTTCAATTTTAAATTACTTATTTCATAGAAATAGCAAGGAAATTGGTAGTACGTCTAATTTTAAATGGCAACATACAATGAACGTGAGCTTACAATCTAAAACATGGCTAGGTTACTTCTAATTGTAACATCATTCACAAATGTGGATGCCTCAAACTGCAACATAATAATGTGATCAGCATTATCTTTCTTTTTAGAAAGTAATAGATGCGTGATGGTGCAACCACAATTTAAACCAATAGTAATAAAGTAAATAATATGACAATATCTCAAACATCACTTGCCGTAATGGTAAATGCAAATATCTCTAGGAAACCCGCACGCCTTAGATTTCTCCATAGTCTATAAGTCATATGAAGTTTGGTAATAGAACCACTTGAAGTACTTGCCCAGCCTGGTAGTATAATATGGATTTAACCCTTGTCATTCTGAGAGGAAACTCGTGTCCAATGTGGAACGAAAAACAGGCCGATAATGATTGATGATCTTAGAAACATTTTTCATGACACCTTCTCATTTTATATAGTAAACTAATGTATACCTACTGACAAAAATTGCCTCGTTGGTCGAGTGGCTGCAAGCGTGACTGTCGATCGGGGCGTCCTGGGTTCAAATCCCGGGTCGGGTATTATTAGATTTGTCTAATTTCGAATTTCTGGTAGCGACTCGCTGTCTACATATACGCCCGGTGTATAGTAATAAGCTCACCTCTTCCATGGTTATGTAAACGTAACTGGTGAAACGTAGCAGTGTACTACACTCCTCTATCTACCCCTTTGGGGAATACAGGCACGGTGTTACGTTTAAAATAATATATGTATATAGATGTCGAGGTAGAACAAGACGTGGAATCAAACGTGGGATAATAGATCAGATATTGACTGTTCGGAAAGTCAATGTTTGAAATCGCCGTGCGTTTATGATGAGAATGATCACTATTCGGTCACTATAACGTCAGATTTGTAATAATAGGAATATTTGGCATTTAATGCTCTCCATATATGCCGTAAGGGATGACCCGACCTTTGTAAAAATAAAATAGAAAAAGAATTTAAAAGTGCTTAAAGCCTGTAGGTCGAAGTATAGGTACCACCTACTTTCTAAAACTGAATTATGGAAAAATCTGCACATCTCTTGGAACGAGAATGGTATATATTCCCATATATCATTTTCCTATTTAATGAAGACGTAAAACACCCACAAGATTAAGTAGGGTAACCATGATTACTTATATTTTTTTTTTCAGACAAATCCTATTGAGATCACCACGAACAACGAGAAGTGAGTTGAACACGATGTGACGTCACAACTGCAAATTCTTCTCGCTAGCATTTAAGTCATAACGTAACACCACGTCTGTAATTCCCGAAGGGGTAGGCAGAAGTGGGTAGTGTACACATGGAATAGAATGGATAAGCCTAATGTCGTAGGTACACCGGGTACAGATCGAAAATCCGAGTCGCAACATATTTAAGACATGGAGTTTATAAAACCACGATGATTCGAACAATTAGATTGAGATATCAACAACTATTAGATTTTCAAGGAATCTAAAAATCCTCCGACGGAATAACAATAAAAACGATCAGATCGACAACAGTTGCATAAATATGGCTCAAGTACACAGCGTTTCGCACATGGTTACCCCATAAGAAACCCATAACGGCGTATATTGATGATATGGACAGGTGATAGCATCCTTTACTGCCCACTTACACGCGAGTTTTACAACTTTATTACCCGCAGACTGAATACAATTTTACGCAGAAAGCCATAATATGAATTTTTACAGCTGATAGATATTTTATTGAAATCTTTACTCGTTAGCTATTGTAGACTTTTTCTTCTGTCACCTTTTTGACCCTACAAAAATAAATCAAAATTATTTAAGCGAAATAATCTGCAGTACTTACAGTAGAATTTGATAAACATATTTTGTTTAATGGACTATTGAGCCATATACAAATTTAATTAGAAACCCAGAACCGAAATGAACTTGAGATTCAAACACTCACGCACCGGGCGTTAGTGGATTATTCTATGAATATATTTAATTTTACTTTGTTCTACAGTGGAACATTCAAAAGGGCTGGGGGAACAACAAAATATATTGTTACATTATTATTGTTGTCGTTACTAGTGCAAGTCTATGTATTATATCAGGCGAGTTGTGTGAGGGTCATATCTTAACTTATTCGCAAGAATGCCGTGTTATCGTCTAGTTTATCAAGGGTCATCGAAGGCCTTCCCGTTACATGTTATAACACACCTGAAAACATAATGTATACTTATATTTCAAATTAGTTTTCTTCTCTAGATGTGGGTTTTAGGTATAAGGAATAATATGTAGTCAGATAATCATAAAGAAACTTTAGTTTGACAGAATTTTTTTTATGGCGCCTCGGGGTCTGGATTTGTGCCCGGCATATGACAGTAGGCTCACCGTCTATAGGTAGATACTATGATGGGACAAACGTAATTGGTAGACCGTGGGTGTGTATTACACTCCTCTACCTACTCTTTCGGAGATTACAGGCTTGGTGTTGCATTGATTGTTAAAATTAATTAAACTAAATTGGCGTGTACATCTGATTGGAGTGTCAGAAGTCTCCAAAACAGGCGTGCGTATATAAAAGGAGCGATGAATATCCAAAAAGCACTCAGATCTGTAAGGATATTTGGGACTCGGTGCTCTCTGCCTACCGAATAAGATAAAAGGCTTGACGAAATAATAAATTAAAACATTATTTCTGTCAATGTAGGTCGCTTCAATTAAGAGTTTATTTTAACTCACCTGTGTCGTATTTATTAGTTATTTCGTGGTTGCGGTATATTGTAATGTCACCCTATATTTGGAATGGAGCTATTGAACTATGATAAAACAACATTCGCCACAGTGACATTAAGCCGCAACTCCCGGCCCTTTAATCCCAACTGTAAAGGCTCTATCACACTGCAAAAATATCCCTTTCATTTGCATAGAGATTGGACTACACGAACTCTTGTGACTTACTGAAAGTGACGTACGAAATAATTTCGATAACCACATGTGTAACTAGATATAGTCATGGCTATTTCTTACAGGTTAGGCAGAGCTTGAGGATTTCCAATGTTCTTACAAACTTCCTTAGTCTCTTCTACATTTATTAAACTCGTCCTACATGCAAGTCTGTTAAATGAAAAGTTGACCTTACCTTCTTATAAGACGCATCCGATTAGATTGAAGCACGTACACCTAAGTTTTAATATCTTCCGACTCTACTATTCACTCTCA
Source organism: Parelbella ahira ahira (assembly GCA_018244795.1). Lineage (NCBI taxonomy): Eukaryota > Metazoa > Arthropoda > Insecta > Lepidoptera > Hesperiidae > Parelbella > Parelbella ahira. The sequence continues at coordinate 2,615 of DWME01005603.1, read as the reverse complement.
TTATCCCCGAAGGTTTAGGCGGCAGAGAGTGGAACTCTTCCACGTTTCACCAGATACATAAACATCACACAATGGAGTAGATGCTAAGTCTATTGCCGTACACCGAGCATAAATCGGAACTAGGCACTACAGGAAATTTCTACTTGAAAATGTAAGTTAGGAAATTCAATAGTCCCAATGCTGGATTTGAACCCAGAACCTCTCGACTAGCACGTGTGCTTATAACCACTTGACCAACAAAGCAGTCAAATACGACCAGCATACTTATATTTACTAATTTATTCCATTTGAATAGAAAATTTAGTCATTAATAGAGACATGACTGACGTATAATTCTTTGTATACCTTGCTATCCAGAATAATCGCGTCGTGAACTTCCGAAACACAAACATAGGCATGACTGATCAATATTGTGTTAGGACTAAGTTTGCTTGACTTAGTACAGTTGGTTTACACTTCAGTTATGAGGTCGATACTCGTGACGTTGGCTCTGTGATTAAAATATTCCAAGCGATTATAATCATTAATTGTCTTTTCAAACTCGTCATTAATTCCTATTCTCCAAATTGGTTCTGATGACCAAAAAAATACATTTGCGGTCTTCAATTGCTGTATTAATTATCTTGTTTTATTTAAAAAAAATCTTTTATTTTTTTATGTCCTGTCATACTATGACATCGACACGATAAAAGTTATATATAGTATCAAGCCAGCCAGTGCGATGTAACACTCTATAATAGTCATTAAATTTTTTCCTAACCTGTAATTAATCTTGCTTAATAATTGTGACCGGGCCGTTCGACCAGTGTTTAGTATCTGACTGTGACTTGTTTTACAGTAGAACGTACTGGGACGTACAATGCTGCTTCGATTTCTGACAGAATTATCAGTTTCAATTTTCTCTTTTGTATGTACTCGACTATGTACAGTATAAAAAATATTTATTCATTTTATTATTTATAAATCCAAACAAATTTAAAGTTAGGAATGATAAGAATGTAAATAAATTTGTACAAAAATAATGCTAAAAATAAGAATATAAAATAAATACTGTGCAATGTTTCACAGAAGTCTCTAACAGTGACATTTTGTACTTGTACAGCATCGTATTGCACACGTAATTGAACTCGCTGTTCAGAGATGTGAATAATTAACTAACAAACTTAGAATACGAATTGAGCAAATCCACAATAGCTGCATCAAATAGCACTTGGAGAATTCACTTAATAACTAATTAGACCCAAATTCCCTCTCGTCTGTTTATATATTGAAATAGTCTAGGGGCTGGCTGCAATTGCCTCTTTATATTATTTATGCAATGTGTAGGTACTGACAGTCGGATGATGAAGATGGTGAGGAAGTGCAGCGGCGAAGAAAAACATTATTAACAGACATTAAGGGATCCGAAATAAATCAATCTATTCTTCATAATGAAATTAATGCTTTCTTTTTCTAATGCATAAATAAGTGGTTGTTGTACTGCCTAAATCAATTTTATATGAATAGCATACGTAACTACTACCAGACAGGGTAATCGCGACATTAACAATTAACTGGTAATTTAATTCTAATAACATCCATTATGCAAAGTTTAAAAAAGAGTAAAAATACATAAATGTATGTACATATTAAGAATCATATTATAAAGCAAGCTCCCAGACAAAGACGAGGGTAGTGAATATTAATTCATATATTGTACATATATTGTATTCAGAACAACCAAGACACATATGTATCTACTAGAGAGTTGATACTCAAATTGATAAAGTTACATGTATGTTTATGTCGAGTTACAGACATATGAATTTCATTTCATTCGTTTTGAAAGGTAATATTACTATCATTAAATAATATTATGATTTATACTATGTAAATAAATAAAAATATGAGAATGTAACGTATATTATCGCGCATGTATTTTGCCGAAGGAGTAGGCAGAGGACAGTATTACACACCCAAGATTCATCAATTTTGTCATGCGTCCCACCATAGAATAGGGGTCGAGCTTATTATTTTACGTCGGGAAATATAATCATTTATTAATAAATAATCAAATGATAAAACATTTGATAATATGCGACTTAAAAATTATATATTTCCAAAATACACAGGTTAAAACACGAATAAAAAAGAGGTAAATAAATAAGAGATATAGGTAGAGGGTACCAAAATTATATTATCCAACTTTAACCATTCAATGACATTAAAATATCTGTATGAAAGAACGTAGCATGCTTTTGGAGTCATTAACAAAATAAATAAGCAAATTGATACGAGCTTGTTTAAAACGCCAATTGGACAACTTAGTTGTTGCGGAACGAAACACTAATTTGTACCAACTATATCCCTTTTAGAGGGTTGTAACTAATTAGAAGGTAACCTTTGACTTTAAACCGGCACGTAAATGGTCAAAGTTCGAAAATCTGTGGAAAACTTTGTTGTGTGTATTCGTTACCACAAGCAACATCATCTATCAGGGGTTTTGTTCTTTAGTAAACTAATTTTTTCATTACTAACAGTCCATATGTGTGATAGAATATTCTAGAAAGTTTACTGCTTGGAGTAGTGGTTTCCAAACTTTAACTTTACGCCTACATTTCAGTATGAAACGTAGG